>JAABOM020119663.1:0-22745 GCA_011800125.2 Solanum clarkiae | reverse complement strand
TCATAGAAATGCAATAAACCTAGGTTATCTCAAGTCAAATACCCATGGTTCCCACAACCCCAAGTTGTGGGTGCTTACTCATGGCTAAGGAAAAATAAACAAAAATGCAAATAAATGATATGATTGAGAATTTTACCAAAAGCAGTGAAGATTTGAAGAGACCACAAGTTGCAAACACAAGCTTGGCAGATTGATAAGAAGCTCAAAACAAGATTTGCAATCCCCAAAATAGGGTTTTCCAAGAGAAAAATATAAGGTAAGCTAAAAAGCTAAGAGTTTTCTTGAGAGAATATTCAAAGATTGTATTTTCTTCTCTGTTCCAAATCTCCCTTAATAATACCCTAACTTAAACTATTGATAGTGTTTACAAAATAAGCCTAAAAATTACACAGAAAAGATAGCTGCCAGTTGGTACAACTCGTAGGTCACCCTATGAATCATAATCGGTGTCTCATATCAGGTTCTTGGTATCTTAGATTCAACTAGTATGACCCACTGATACGAGTCGTTGCTTGGGCTACGACTCGTATGCTCCTTTCATAGTCTAGGCCTTCAATTTTTGGTCCAATATTTTAGCTCTCTAATTCCTGCTACGAGTCCACCTATATAAGTTATAGTGAAACTTACGACTCGTAGGATGGCCTTGTAGGGGTGACCTCCACTTAGTAGATTTCTAAGTATTTGGTCTTTGTTCCTTACTACGACCATACCTTAAGACTCGTAGCTTGGGCTGCGATTCGTTGGTGAGCTCATATGTCTTACGCTTCAGCAAGATCTGCAATTTTTCTCCAAAATCATGCCAACCCAACTTTTCTGCAAGAACAAACAAAAAAACACATAAAACTCATAAAAAGCTGCATTAAGAACTCACAAAATCCCTTGTTTTAGGAATCAAATGTGTTGTATTTTAAAAGCACATCAACACCCTCAACTTAGAATTGTTGCTTGTCCTCAAGCGATGACTTAATCTACGTAAACAATAAGAAATACATGGCAGCTATGCCAATGGCATATATATCATTCACATTAATCCAGGGACCCAACTATCATTTTAAAAATTATATTGTAAACCTACTAAGCACAACAAAAAACATGATGATGAAGTTGGTAACCCAACTATGATAAGCTAAGGAGCATTAACTATCCACAATCATTGGTGTAGCCATATGCTAATCAAGGAGTGCAAATGCCCTCACAGAAAAGAAGTCCATCTTACTCACTTAAGAAGTATGTAAAATTCAAGGATTAAGGACAAATTCTTACTCTCACAAAAGAAACTCATGTAAAATGACTAACACCAGAGGCTTGCCTCTGTACTTATCTTCCGTCCTGATGACATAGTGGATTTGGATCACTTTAGGACTTATGGGCTTGTAACATAGGTTTAGGGGGCTTTAGTATGGCATTTTGGGCAAACAGTGACTAAAAGCTATCCTTGAACCATGTTTACCAAGACTTTATGCTTTCATAACCCAACCCTTTTCACTAAATCCACCCTTATTCTCATGTTTCAAACTTTTCTCGAGTGCTTTCTTTCTATTTTCAGTTGTGCCTTATTTCTGAACTCATTTCTTGCTACTTTTTCTCAACTAAAGACACTTTTCTTTTCTTTTTCTTCATTTGGCTCATGATATTTCATTTCTTTATTTATTTCCCAATGAACCACCTCATTGTTATTACTTTACAACAATAAGAACTACCTCAACTTAGGCTTTTAGCCTGAGGTGAAGTACACAATATTCATTCCCTAAACCAGGGGCACATTTTGTAGCTATCCTCAACTTAAGCTTTTAGCCTCAATTAAGCTTCACATATTCAAGGATAGACCAGGGCTAATATTGAGGTATTTCATCCAATAAGGTTAAGCTAGCAAGGTGTCCAGAAAGAATGAGTACATTAGAAGCTCAAAATTTTGGAACAAGATTCACTCACTCGTTGATATGTCATTTAGGTTAAAAGTGGGTTCATTAAAAGAACGAAGGCCTAAGATCCTTTCCAAATCAATCATATCATCAAACCAAATTTTAGAGTAATAAGACAAGTTCTGAGTCCATATGAGAAGCATTAATGCAGTAAAATAAGCTCACAACACACATGGCATTGCATCCAAAATCAAGTATAGACTCACAGGTCATGCTTCAAGCCTCAACTTACCTTTAAATTATTAGAACAAACATCAGCGGATCATTAAAATGCATGAGTGCATTAATAATCTCAATCTTCAAAAATTCTGAGGATACCTAATTTTTCAAATCATTTAAAAGCATTTAAAGATGATATATATGCTAATAGATAACACTACTATGAATTTACACATTATCTGCACTACCTAAACATGATGGTTCAATAGAAAATTAAACATCCACAAGGAAAAAGAATCACGGCAAGAAAAACTTAGGATAAAAAATAGGGGACGTTATAGACTCGAGGTTACTCAGACTTCACCTTAATCCACAACTTCCCACACCCCACCAAAACAGAAAACTTTGTCTTCAAAGTAAAGATAAGAATTAAAACCAAATACGATAGCATAGAGATATGTATATACATACATCAAAAACAAAAAAACTAACATCAGCACTATAAGTAAAAACAACATCCAACATAAAAAATATTTAAACAAATCCAAAAACCAACATAATCATAAGATTGTCTAACAGCATAAGAAAGTGTCCATAGCGACAAAATAAGAACTAGGTCAAAAGAAGTCAAACATCATGGTGCATCAAGCACCGGTCTCTGGCTGGTTAGCAAGGTCCTAGGTCATCATCTCCTCCTCAGTAATCTAGGTCACAACTGTATGTGAACTACCCTCTCCATATGAATGCTAATACTCATCTCTCTGTATGGCTGCCAACAGTATCGACTCCTGCACCACCTCCTCTGGTATAGGCTCCTCCACCGGGCTTGATAGGTCATTAGGTCAAGGACTCTTCTAGCTCATCTGTGGATCATCTGTCTTGAGAGGCCTCTTCCCATGAGTATGTAAGCGCCCAGCTAGCTAGTCAAACATCTAGTTACCCTCTAGTGCTACCTATGGAACTGTAATTGGGGCTACTAACATCTGCAATAGGTTGGCTTAAACTTGGCCATATTCTGTGTCATTACATTTATGTCAATAGGCCAATCACTCTCAAGTCTCCGCTGGACTCTCGCCTCAAACGCATCGACTCGGGCATCTATCGCTCTGACTCTCTCATCTACCAATGCGTGGGTCAATGCCTTCATCCTCTTATCTATGTCCCTTAGGGTCTAGATGACCCAAGATCTAACTTGTGCCACTAAAGCCTACAGCTTGGACTCTGTCGTAGCCACCCTGCACAATAGTCCTTGAAAAGCAATAGTAGAAATAATCCAATCAACCCGTAATGTAGATGCTCTAGTGCTGCATATTGGAGGATGGTGTGGACTCAATCTCAACAGTTGGTGAGGGCTTTGTAGCAGCTGAAGTAGTGTTAGTGGCAGCTGGAGGTGCACTCTGAGTTGGAGTCTCTACCGGATGGATATGGAATGGCTAGAGGAGCTACTCATGGAAAGGCCACAGGGTTATCGTCAACCTTAATCAGGCTGGGATCCATGGTACATGTGGACTCTATAATCTGGTCTAGTGGGGGTCGATAGGAACACCCGTTACACTGCACTCACAGTAAATCAAAATAGGAAATGGCAGTATGGTGTTTGTTCGGATGGCTGACTCGTGGATCTGTTTCGATATAATCTGGGCCCAGTCTATCTCATAACCAGCTTGGACGTTGGCTCATAACACAGCCTGCTCCAAGGTGATCACATTATATGTGAAAATAGGCCAGATATGCCAATAGATAATGGACCACCAAAACTTGGCTCGGAAAGAGAGGTGAGCCTTCACTATAGGACCTGCATGGTTTGTAACCCATGTTGGCTCGAAACCCTCCTCACAAATCAGGCTGGCAATCCTTCGTAGAAGCTCTACCCTGTCCCCAATGTTCTTCCAAGTCACTACTCTCCTCGTCTTGTCAATGCGTCTATCATACTCCTCGATAGACTGAGGCACTCTGTAAGTGGGCCAAAACTTGACCCGTCAAATAGTCTACTATGAAATAGGAACTCTTCTACAATGGACTAGCACCACCCGTAACCTCGACTGCTCGATTGGCTTCTTATTCTTCGGTAAACCCAGGAGGAGTGTAGCAAGATGTGCCACATAAAACTCATGGACTACGTAAGTGGAATACCTGCCTAGTAGTTGCGTAGTCCATCATTGCCCGTATCTTTCTAACTTTTCATCCAATCCTAGCACCTTATCAAACCTTGAGTCATTCAATCTAGACTCTTCATGAAATTGTCGCACTGGTTTTGCCTATCCCTTGGGCTCTAACCCTTGGTCATATATCTTTTTCATCCCTAGGACACACCATCTACGGTTGGCTGGGGTTTGTGACAGGACTTCTTCCTACTGGGTCTGAGTGGTGCTCTCAGACTCTGACTTTGACCCTGAGTGTGTGGTGGTCATCTGTAGTAGGTTGCTATCAGACCCGTCCCCATTACCTTGTTGTTCCTCCTTTTCCAACTAGGAGCAACTGACAACTTCCATGGGAGTCTGCGCTGTACGTGACCGTGTCTGAGGTACATTAGCTTCGGGTTCTATTCTGACCCTGGGGACTTGTAGAAACAATTTAGATATCTCTACCTCAGAAGATTCATCAATCAACCTTCGTTGAAATGTTTACATAGCACGTTTGTCTTTTGGAGGCATTGTATTTGCAAAAACAACCAAATAATAACATATGAGCTTTAAAATGTTTGACCAATCAATGATCACAAAGTAAAGAACGAGAAATACAATCACTTAAAAATATAAATAAAACAAAACAAAAAACAAAAATTCTCTGATGCAATTGTAGTTCTGCAGATACGAGTACAGTTAAGACTCATAGGATGTCTTACGAGTCGTACACTGGTCTCGTTGTTACAAACTTTCTTCTAAGAATGAAGTTTGAACTCAGATACAAGTGGCAGTTATGACTCATAATGGAGTCTACAAGTCATAGTCTAGCCTCGTACCTCTTTCTAGAAACATTTTGAAGCACTTAGTCAGGATCACGATCCCTTCCCTACGAGTCATAATAGGTATTATAAGTCATATATTGGTCTCATATGAGAAACATGAAGAAACCATAGGTGACTGATGCTTGCTGCGAGGGACCACTACGACTCATAGGGGAACCTATGAGTCGTAGGAGTGCCTCGTAGCTGAAAACTAAGTCACTAGTAGTGCCTATCACTTTCCCACAATAAACACAAGCAAAGCAAACACAAATTAAGATTATGCAATTATAAAAGCAACATAATATATTCGACACATAAATGGTCCCATAATGAAAACAGATAGTTAGAACAATCACTATCCCTCAGAATCGAAGGTAATTCAAAATCACATCAAGCAAAACCAAGAGCACTTTCGTATCCAAACTTGCACTTTTTATCAACATGCCATTGAGATGTAGGTGTCATTCAGACAATTTCAATCAACTTCAACAATCTATGGCATATAAAACACACCCACAATATCTAAATTCTCATTCAGAAAATAATTTGCTCAATGTTTAGGCAATAAATAAGCACTACATTCAAGGGACCAAGTATTTATACAATCACAACCTCCTACACAAGGATTTTGAAAAAGGTTTGAATCATAATTTACTCCTTCACAGCATACAAACCCTAGGTTTTGTGCTTAGCTCAAACATCATAACATAGGTGTGAATATTCATGGTTAAACTAAGCATACAATCAACTAAAGAACAAGCTCAGCACAATACAGTGTTAAATTTAACCACAAAGCTTACCGATTGGTAGAAGAATTTAACCGAAGCAAAGAGAATCAAAACCCAAACCAAAACCCTAAGAAATTGCATCCTCACTAAAATTCTTGCCAGAAAAAAATGTGGGTAGCCAGGATTTTGATCGGAAAAGTGAGTGGCGAAAAAGGATTTGGTGTTTTACGGCTTCTTAGGGTTGGGGGAAATGAATTTTGGGGGTCAAATTTTATTTTTACCCCTTTTAAAAGAAACTGGGTCAGCTTTAAAAATTGTTGCAGGTTGGGGCTATGAGACCCTGACTACGAGTCATAGGTCCCGATTTAGTATCAGACCCAACACTTGCAAAAATTTTAGGAATCATACCTGGGAACCAAAATCCCACTTATGACTCATAGGGGACCCTACAATCATAGGGTTGGCTCATAGTGTGTGTGCCAACTTCTGATACTCACAATTTCCCTTTACAAGGCATGACTATGAGTCGTAGTCATAGTGATGACTACGACTCATAGGCCTGCTCGTATTGGTTGCTCCAAGTGCCATTTTACCTAATCTTCAATTCTTCAATTTCCACCTGCAAACCAAGTCTTAAAAACACAACAATCTTCAAAATATTACAATTGCATCAATGTATTTCCACTTAAAACAAACACACACCTTCTACCTAAGAATTTAAACAACCTAAAACACTTAAAACAAACTAATAATTATCAAAAATGCTTGGGCTGCCTCCCAAGAAGCACCTTGTTTAATGTTGTCGCTCGACTTTGTCATCATCCTTTATCAACAATTATCAAGGATCCACACCTCACTCTTGAACTCATCCGAGTGTTTCATGGATTGGTGGATATCGAACATGACCTTTACATTATTTACCCTGGACCAAAGTTGACCCGAATCCATATCTACTAGGGCTTATCGGGTGGCCAGAAACGGTCTTCACAAAGTAATGGTCACCTCAAAATCAACGTCACAGACAAGGATCACAAAGTTCGTGGGAAAGATGAATTTATCAATTCTAACAACTACATCAAGAAACATTCCCTCCAGTTTTTCAATGGTTCGATCTGCCATAAAAAAATACATTCTAGTCGGGGTAGGGGTGCCAAGACCAAGCTTTTTGAACATGGCAAGAGGCATTAGATTGATGCTTGCTCCTAAGTCGCACAATACCCTTGCAAATTCTACATCACCAATAGCGCAAGGGATGGTGAATGCACCGAGGTCCTCCCATTTCTGAACAAGGCATTTGGTCATGATTGCACTGAATTATTGGAGTTCCTGTGAACTCTTGACTTAAAGTGCGTTTCTTTATCACTAAATCTTTCATATACTTTTCATACCCCGGCATATTCTCCAAAGCTTCTAGAAGGGGAATGTTAATGGATAGTTTCTTCAATATGGATAGGAAGTGTATGAACTTGCCCTCCTCTTCCTTTTTCTTAAGATTTGAGGGAAAGGAGGAGGAGCTTTTGGAATTGGCTTCAATTTTTCGTGCTCCCTTACCTCTTCTCATTGCATCCCAATAGTCTCCTGACCTTCTTCCTTAACTACAACTTCACCACTAAGACCCTTCTCATCAAACTTATCCACAATCACCGGCATAGGGGGATCAATAGTGGATTTGCAACTCTGAGTCATCACCTCTATGCAATGTCATTTGTTTTTAGGATTTTGAACCGTATTGCTTGGTAAGGTACACTTTTGGCGTTGGTTCAATTGCAAAGAAACTTGCTAAATTGTTATTTTAGTTTCTTAATCACCACCGAGTGAGACTCTATGTTTTGGTTAATACTTAAAATATCCACTTTAATTGCCTTTAAAGTCTCATCTTGGTGGTCAGCCCTCTTCTACAACTTATCGAACATCTCTATGATTCTAGAGGTACTTGACCCGGCATCATGGTTATGAGGTGGCACATAAGGACCATTCTTGTAGCCATATCTTCTTACCCTTTCGGCATTTGGCACTCTCTCTCTTTCATAGTATCCACCCCTGTTATCTCTATATGCCCCATCATGGTTGAAGTTCCCACCTTGATTCCCGGAACCTTGCCTCCAATAATCCGAATTGGACCCTTGGGGGTTGTTCCGGAAACCCGCCGCTTGATTACTCACAAAACAAGCATCCTCACCAAAGAATGGATCTTCATAGATAGGAGCCTTGGGAGGATGGTGAGTGACCACTTTGCCACTTGCTTGCTTTTCCTTTAAGACCAAGTCCGTACTTGTGATAAGTTGAGCAAGTTTCTCTATGGTCTCTTCGTTTATCTTTGCTTTCTCATTGTTGGTGTTGACCGCACAAGAAGTCTTTATAGCACCACGCTCTCGTTGACCCCATTCTCCATTGGTTTTAACAACTTGCTCTTACGGCTATCAATGCAAAATGTTGGTTAAGAAACGTGCCTCCTATTTTCATCAAGTGCCCGATAGAAAATCTCAACCAAGGCATCATCAACAATCTTGTGATCGGGGACCATCCACAAACATTTAGTAAATCTCTCCCATGTTTTGCTAATATTGTCACCCGATAATTGCTCAAATTTGTTTATTTGATTGTTGAGCATTAGCTTCTTCGATCTTGGGAAATATCTTTCAAGGGATACTCTCTAAAGCTCTACCCAACTTGTCATAATACTCGGAGGAAGCTCAAAAAAATATACGGTTGCATTGCCAGTCAATGATAGTGGAAAAACTCTTAAACCAATGACATCAAGAGAAAGATTTTGTGTCCCCACGACACTCTTGCAAACAAACACCACAATCTAGAGATGACGGTGGGGATCCTCTCAAGTTAGCCCTTTGAATAATCCACAATTTTGGAGCATTTTGAAGTAATACACTTGACACTAAGAACTTAGCATCTGCTGGTAATAGAGACAACACTATAGCACTAGTAACATCCATTTCCATAGGGTTCAAACGATATTGGTTCCATCCAAAAGCAGTTTCATTGAAGTCCCTAAGTTGTGGCCTGTTATCCCTCGGTGGTAGATTCTCTTCTCTTCCTATATCATCATCATTCATAAATATCTGCTCCTCAACCGCAACATCTTCATTCTCTTGAGCCATTCTTCTAAATAATCAATGGATCTCCAAATTGATTGGAGCTAGGGGATTACCTTGGCTCCTTGTATTGGGCATACAACCTAGTACACCCTGCAAATAAGATCAAATAACAAAAACAAAAAACAAAAGTAAAATACACGAGACTCTAGAAATAAACACTAGAACTAACTAATAGTGAAATCATGTAAAAAAATCTAGTTGTGTTCCCCGGCAGCGGCAACATAATTTCTGTTGATGTTCACACTCCAATAAGAAAGCGGTCGTTGTCAGCAATTAACCTAACCGAAGGTTAGGGTTAAATCCACAGGGAATACAGGGTTGACATACAAGAATTGTCTATCAATCATTTTGAGTATCACTAACTAAAATCTCTAAATGGGAGGGTTTTTGTGATTCAAGAACAAAATAAAGTAAACACTACGCTACAATGTGGACAAACAATCAACTTTAGGGATAACTTGGGAATTGTGTTCCACATGGTTCTTTGACTCGATTAACATGGGTAACATAACTACAATTGGAGATTCATATGCAAGACGGTAGCTTAGGTTCTTCCAACCCTCTTGTGAAGGTGAAGGTTGAATTTCACCATGGCGCTTGTTCGGGTACCATGGCATGCCAACTAACCATTACCTATTGTCTCAGTTAACCTTCCCTTGGTCAGGTTTAGCTGATTGGATGAGAACAAATCAGTAGAACTCTGTCATCTACTTCCCTTTTCTTATCACTACCTTGCTCGGGACCATGATTGCAGGCAGGGTTTGGTATTGGCCACCACCAAACGATAATTATTATGAAGGGAAATAAACAATACATGCAAAAAAACCCCAATCATATAAATGCAATAAACCTAGATCATTTGCTCATTTTTCAACTTTTTTTCTCTTTACTCGCTCTCTCTCTCTAAAATGCTCTCTAGAGACTCCACGCTGCCAGCTTCACAGTGATGGTGCATGAGGCACCGGTGGGGGAGAACAGACCATCAAACCTGTTGCATCAAGGGAGCTAGTACATGGCACATCATCCTTAAAGTGAAATGCACACAGATCAAGACCACTGTTCTGAGAATCTCTATTTCAGTCAGGCGATCACTTATGTACTTTCAAAGGAAGAAATATCACAGGCTCAGGAAATTATTTCCCTTGCTATTTTGGAAAGATTCATGTAATTATAGGAGGTGAAGATGAATCCCTACCTTTTAATCCATTATTGGTGAGAAATTCAGACCAATCCATCGTGCAAATTAGCAGATCGAGCAAAGCAATTTTTGGGGCATTTTCGACTGAGTCACCTGAAGTGCACCTAAAGATTCATCCAACAGCCAAGGATTTTTTTGATGATAGACCTTTGAAAAAAGACTCCCCTGGTCATAAGGCTCTACCAGCCAATTTGGGCAAATTCCACAGGAGGAATTGACGGCAGGGGCTTTTTCGGTGGCGGCGATAAATCTACGATGATATTCATGGGTCAAGAAGCAAAAGCCCCAAAAGTTAATTAGAAAATTCCTTCAAACTTGAAAATTAGGGTTTTGCGGACCCAGAATTTGTCTCAGTCACATTTAGTTAGGCAAAATCCAATAATTAATCAACAAAGTAAGGAATTACAGGTGCGAAATGAGATTAACGATGATCAAGCTCATGTTCAGTTGATTGATTCTAATGAGTTAACCTACCAGAGGCTATTAATTCTGAGGAACCATTTCATGGCTTAAAGAAAGATAAGGATACTCAGCAATTACATGGCAAGATGGTTGTCAATTCCCCTTATGGTTGGGGGAAGTGTTCATCAGCAAGCAATTATGAACCAGGAATATGAAAAGGTTGTGAAGAATGATCAGATGGTAGGCCTGAAGGATCCTAAAGAACACCTTACTAATTCTAGTACATTTCCTGCATCAAAAGCTATTACTCAGGCTGCGAAAATTATTAGTGATGTGAGGCATAGTCCTAATGATGATAATGTTATGAAGAGAAATGCCACTAGATAGACTCACAACAAACAGGGATAACCCTCCCATGTATAAAATGAGCAAAGATAAATTTGTTATGTCCAATCCTGTGATCCCTATTATTACCCAGCAGCCTAGTGAACTTGCCCCCCACTGTTATTCAATCCTTTGCAACCAAGCTTAAGATGAATTAGGCTAGGCATAAAGTGCGTATCTCTATTTCTCCTCCTAAAATAACAACCAAGCAATGTCACCCTGCTGTTATTTTTAAGAAGGAGGAATACATGGGTATGTTGGCTGATAGATGTAAATTCACTTTAATTGGTAATTTCCTAATACCATGCCAAGGATAGAAGTCATCCGAAGAAGCTTTATCTCACAGACTCAGCTTGTGGGTCAAGTGAAAATTGCCCACTTTAATTCCAAACACATTTATATTGATCTTGACAATGTGGCTGACCATATTACTATCTCGACAAAGCAAAAGATGTATATAGAAGGGCAATTGATAAGGCTGCAACTCTGGACTCCTACTTTCAAACTTGAAGAAGAGACCTCCATCTTACTAGTTTGGGTGACACTTCCTGAACTTCCTTGGCACTGTTATTGCATGGAAGATGTATCTGCTTTGTTGTCTCCAGTTGCTAAGGCTTTATATTTGGACTTTACATCCATATAGAAGAGCAAGGGAAGTGTTGCCAAAGTTAGAGCGCAAATAGACATCACCAAAGAGAGACCACAACATATGTGGTTGGGTTTTGATGAAGATGACATTTATGTTGGTAAGTGAAAATTGATACAATATGAAGATATTCCTAAGTATTGTTCTTATTGCAGGCATCAACGACATACTATTGTTAAGTACATGATCCAAAAAAGGGAGGGGGATGCTAGAAGGAGAAAAGAAGAGGAAAATAATGTTATGTCTGGGAAGGATCAAGAAGTAAAAAATAATAATGGTCAGAAATAAGGAATTCAGCAACAGACTCAACAAGCTGACAAAAGTAAGGACATAGGAAAAACAGCTCCAAGGGAGGATCAGTGGCAAGTGCAGAAGAAAAAATCAAACAAAAAAAAAAGAGTTGACTGTGAATGCTAATCAACATAATGGAGAAACACCACCATCTCACTAGCAACAAGAAAAAAGCTTAGGTATTGAGTTTATTTCCTCTGTGAAGCATGAATATCCTTGTGATAAGGATCAACACCTTATAATAGTTGTTTCCCATAAGAATACTTAAGATGTTGTAACCCATCCCCAAGCTCTCCCTGTGATTATTGTTGATTCTGCTGATGAAGTTATTGGAGGGAGGTTTGAAAGGATGGAGGAACTTACTAAACTGCAGGAAGGGGACCCTAGTGGAGGGGGGATGATTCAATATTCAATTGAGCAGTATCATACTCCTGCTACAACTATGAGAAACCAGTAAATTAGATGTGAAAGTCTATCACCTAATCACACATCCACTTCTGCACAAAATCAAAAGAAAGGAAGTATGCTAGAGAGTTGGTCACTATTGCTAGTACTAGTGGTGCTAAGAGTAAAAATAAGCCTAGAAAGAAAAGAATAGAGGTAATGAAGAAAAAGCTTGTAGAAAATCAGGCAGCAAAAAAGGATTGAGGGAATGTTGAGGTAAATGTTGACAATCCTTTGGAGAATCAGCAACTTGATGTCTTTTAGAAATTCGTTTTAGTTGATGATTCCAATCTAATGGTTTTCACACCTCTGGGAGTCCAATTCAACACTTCTCCAATTGGAAAACCACCTAATGATTCCAACATATTTACACTTATACTGATCCTGCTCTTCCTAGTACTTCTAAAAATGATAAGGATGAATATGATGTTGCTTATTTTGAGGATGAGGTGGATAATGATAGCCTACCTTTGAATGATGAAGATGAGGATGATGCATTCAGTTAGCACCTTAAAGGCCATTCAGCCCTTCCCATGATGTTGACTTTCAGGAAGAAATCCAACAAGTTGCTCAAGAACAGGGTTTATCACCAAGATGAATCAATTAGGTCAGGGGACAAGGCAAGATGACCATCACCAAACAACCTGTCACTTCAGGAAGGCCCAACACTAGGTTCTTTATATGTAAGTCATCCCAATATTTGATACAATCATCTAGAATACAACGGGTATTAATACCCAGGGGGCCTAGAAAGAAATCAAACTCTAAAAAAACATTCACCACCTATCTATTATTGTTATCTTGCAAATTTTGCCAATAATTCTCATTTATTGAGCTATAGGAACAAGTTATTAATGATGCAGGTTGTGTGTAATCTAAATGGGAACATATGGATGCTTTGGTGTAATGATATGAACTGCAAAGTACTAGAAAATGATGAACAACAAGTCACTTATGAGATCCAACATGCTCAGTTCCCTCACAAGTTCATCACCACCATTGTTTATGCCAAGTGTACAGATCAACTCAGATGGCCTTTGTGGGACATGTTGCTGCAATTATCTATGATTTATAGTGATACTCCCTAGTGTACTGTAGGTGATTTCAATGTTATTATTGCTACTAAGGAGAAAAAAGGTGGAAGTCCATACAATACGAAGAAGACTGAGTTCATAGGTGTTATTGAAGGTTGTGGACTTGTAGACTTGGGTTTTGATGGTTCTAAATATACTTGGTGCAATAATAGGGGTCCTTTATTCAGGATATGGAAGAGACTTGATATGGCTATGGTTAATAAGAAATGGTTGGAAGTTAAGCCTCTCACCACTACCACTCATCTTCCTTATGTGGGTTCAGATCATTGTCCCCTTTTAATGGAGATGACAACTAAAGCTGATAATGTGGTTAAGTATTTCAAATTTTTGAATTGTTGGGCTGACCAAACTGAGTACTTAGACATTGTTCAAAGTTACTGGGAGAACCCAGTTAGTAGTAATGCCATGCAGATTCTACATCAAAAGGTTCAGAGATTATCTAATACTCTCAGCAAATGGTCAAGGTGTTACTTTGGGGATATATACTAAAGTCAAGGACTGTGAGGAGAAAAATTAGAATTGCGGAGGAGGAATTGATCAACAACAATAATGAGGAGTATAGAACTACTCTCTACAGATTGAATGTTGAGTATATCAACTACTTAAAATGGGAGGAGTCTGTTCTCAAGAAAAAATCTCAGTTACACTAGTTTCATGAAGGGGATGCTAATACTAAGTACTTCCATGCTTTTCTAAGGGTAAGAAGGAGAAAAATTTTCATTCATCAGATTAAAAATGATGCAGGGGAATGGGTTCAGGGGGATGAAGTTATTGTTGAGGCTATCTGTAGTCACTTCCAATAGATTTTTACTGGTGAAGACAAGTTTATTGATGAACGAGTGTTTAACTGTATCCTTGGTATGGTCACACATGACCAGAATGAGGTTTTGCAAAGAATTCCTGATATTGAAGAAGTCAAGAAAGTTGTTTTCTCTTTAAGTCCACATTCTGCAACTGGACCAGATGGCTTGAATAGAAGATTCTTTCAGATTTGTTGGAACATCATCAAACTAGAAATGTTGGTTGTAGTGCAAGCTTTCTTTTGTGCTCAAATTCTTCCTATATACTTTACTCATGCATGCTTTATTTTTCTTCCTAAGATCAGCAATCCCAACAAATTATCTGAATATAGGCCCATCAGTTTAAGTAACTTTGTGAATAAAGTTATATCTAAACTGTTGTGTCTTAGGTTGTTTATATTTTACCTAACCTGATCTCACTAAATCAATCAACTTTTTTTAAAAGGTAGAAGCATCTCAGAGAATATTATGCTCACCTAGGAAATTATTCATCATATTAAGAAACCTATCATATGTAGTAATTTTGTGATTAAGCTTGATATGGCAAAAGCCATTGACATGGTTTATTGGCCTTATATTTTTCTGGTGATGAGGAGAATAGGATTTAGGGAGGTGCTCATTAATTTGGTATGGAGGATTATGTCAAATAATTGATATTCTATTATTATTAATGGGGCCTAGGTGAACCTTTGTCCCCTGCTCTCTTTATAATCGGAGTTGAGGTTCTTTCTAGACTGCTTAATGAGCTTCATTAGAATAGAAATTTCCATGGCTTTTATATGGAAAAGAAAGGACCACAGTTTAATCATTTAAGTTTTGCTGATGATATTATCTTATTCACTTCTGGGAGAAGTAGATCCCTTGAACTGGTCATGCATGTTTTATCTTCATATGAAGGGATGTCAGGCTAGCAAGTTAATTCAAGCAAAAGCTTTTTCATTATCTTAGATAGTGCATTCAGAAGTACTGCTGAGAGGGGGAAAAGATTCACTGGTTTTTTTTTAGAAGCGAGCTCCTTTTACCTATCTACTTATTGTCCCATTTTCCTTGGAAGGCAGAGAGTTATATATTTCTCTGATATGGTTTCAAAGTTGTTGCTAAAATATCAGGCTTGCAGTCAAGGATCCTGAGCTTTGGTGGAAAAGCAACCTTGATTAAACATATGTTGCAATATTTACCAAATCATTTGTTGTCAGTTATTTCACCCCCTTTTACTATGAAGAAATACAAGGTTTGTGTGCTGACTTTTTTTGGGGATGGTTTGAATAGAAAAAGAAATATCATTGTTCTTCATGGAAGAACCTTAATTTTCCTTATGTAGAGGGAGGAATTGGGGTGAGAATGCTTACTAATGTTTGCAAATCCTTCCAATACAAGCACTAGTGGATCTTTAGATCTAAGACTACTTTGTGGAGTTCTTTTTTTAGAGCTAACTATTGTCAAGGATCTAACCCTGTAAACAAGAAATGGGACACTGGGGAATCACTTTTGTGGAAGCATATGATGCACAACAAGCACAATATTGAACCAAACAGCAACTAGAAGCTTAATTCAGGCAATTGCTCCTTCTGGTGGGATGATTGGCTGGAGGTAGGGCCTTTGGCTTACTACAACAATGTGAGAAACAGACTTAACAATTCTTCTGTGGCCAACTTTGTGCACAATGGGGAATGGGATGTTCAGCTTGTCATTAATCTGGCCCTCCTCAGCATGTAATAGATATTTTAGCTACTCAACTCCACTTCCAGCATGACATCCCTAATCAGGCAATTTGGAAGTTAAACAGTGATGGAACTTTCACCACTTCTTCTGCATGGAACACTATCAGAGAACACAGTGCTTATACTAATCTTAACAAGTTTACTTGGCATAGGGACATTCCATTCAAATGCTCTTTTCTGCATTAGAGGGCCTTGAGGAAGAAACTGCCTACCAGTGAGAAGCTGAGTTGCTTTGGATAGAACCTCTTGCATGTTACTGCTGCCACAGTCCAGGTTTGGATACCTTAGAACATGTGTTTGTGAATGGACACTTTGCTGTGAATGTTTGGACATTTTTTGGTGATTCATGTGGTATTTTGATTGGTCTAAACTTCCTTTACATCACTACATCATGAGATGGTGGGGCACTGAACATAAAAATGCTGCTCATAAGTTACTTTTGCATGTTGTTCCTATATTTTTCTATTGGAACTTATGGAAGAATAGGTGTGGAAGTAAATATGGGGGTAGGCAATCTAATTTAGCTAGAGTCAAGTATCTTGTGATCAAAGAAGTGAACCTTCTTCTCAGTTCTATTTTTCTATACATTCAGTGGACTTCTATTTGAAGGATCTCATTTTGCTGATTGAAAGTTGTGTACATGAAGTGAGAATCACCCATGTACAGTGGATTAAACCTACTGATTAGTAGGTTAAATTGAATGCTGATGGGAGTTCTTTGCAAATCTAGGCCCAGTTGGATGTGAGTGTATAATGAGACACGGTAAGGGTGAATTATTATGTGCTTACTCCACTCTTTTGGGTCTAGGATCCAACAATCGTACTGAGATGGGGGCTGCTATTTTTGGGATTGCTTGGTGCATCCAGATGGGGTATAAATAAGGTGGTGTTGGAGGTGGATTCTGAATTACTCTTTAAATGGGTGAAAAACCAAGCTAAACCTCCATGGGATGTCACTCAAGATCTATCTAGGATGCATAATTACATCTCCCATCTTCAGGACTTCAAATTCAAAGATACATATAGGGAAGCAAATCATGTTGCTGATGTTTTGACTAAGTTCAGTCACTCTCTTAATGCTCCTTTTGTTATCTTTGATGTACAACATTTTCCTAAGGATGCTGAGGCTTGCTATTTTCTTGACAAAATGGGGATGATGAGTTTTAGAAGAAGAAAGTTAAAGAGGATAAAGGAACCGCCGTAGTTTTTGAGTTTACTAGCATGTTGATCAAGATGTCTCTTGGTTTTTACTATGTCTTTAGTTTTTTCCAAGATATATGTAGTATAGATTCTTCCTCTCACTATGTAAGGGGAGAGTCTCCCTTATTTATATGCTTTCTTAGAGTTATTGTAATGAGAGTAGTCCTCGCATTAAGTTTAATTTTTCTAAGTTTGCATCTTTTTAGTTACGGGGACAATTTGGCCGACATTAGCAAGTTGGCTATTTTTTGCATCACCACTAGGATGGAGGTTAGGCATTATGTCCCCCTCCTTGTATCTTACTCTTTTGCTTTTACTATCTATAATAAGGCTTGGAGTGTGCGGCTCAACCTTGACCATCCAAAGGGGTGGGAACCCTTTGGCATAGGTCTGTTCCCCATTAAAAAAATAATAATAAAAAATAAACCTAGGTTATCTCACATCTAATACCCATAGTTCCTACAACCTCAAGTTGTGGGTTCTTAGCTACTCATAGCTAAGGCAAAACAAACAAAAATGCAAATAAATGACATGATTGAGAGTTATGAAGATTTAAAGACACCAAAAGTCGTAAAAACAGGCTTGATGGATTGATAATAAGCTCATAGCAAGATTTGCAATTCCCGCAATAGGGTTTTCCAAGAGAAAAATATAAACTAAGCTACAAACCTAAGAGTTTTCTTGAGAGAATATTCGAAGATTGTATTTTCTTCTCCAATCGAATCTCCCATAATAAAACACTAACTTAAATTATTTATAGTGTTTACAAAATAACCCTAAAAATTACATAGAAAAGACAGTTGGCAGCTAGTATGTATCACAGGTACAACTCATAGGGTAACCTACGACTCGTAGTCGGGGTCTCATATCAGGTTCTTGGCATCTTAGGCAATGACTCGTATGCTCCTCTCATAGTCTAGGCCTTCAATTTTTTATCCAACATTTTGGCTCTCTTATTCTTACTATGAGTCCACCTGTATGAGTCTTAGTGAAACTTCCCACTCGTAGGATGGCCTCATAGATGTGACCTCCACTTAACAGATTTTTGAGTTTTTGGCCATTGTTCCTTGCTAGGACCATACCCTATGACTCGTAGCTTAGGCTACAACTCGTAGGTGAGCTCATATGTCCTATGCTTCAGCAAAATCTACAATTTTTCTCCAAAATCATGCCAACATAACTTTTCTACAAGAACAACACAAAAATACATAAAAATCATAAAAAGTCGCATTAAGAACTCATAAAATTCCTTGTTTTAGGCATCAAATGTGTTGTATTTTGACAGAACAGCAGTATGGTCCATATGTGCCACCATAAAATCATGATTACGGGTTGGTAATTCACGGATTAAGGAGATGTTCGATAGATTGTTAAAGAAGGCTAACACCTAGAATGAGACCTTGAAGGGGATGAAATCTAACATCTCAAGCATTAATCAGAAAATTGAGTTTCATTCTGTCCTATCAAGCAGCTGAAGCAACAATTTCGTTAGATGTCTATATGGAAAAACTAGCATCAGAAAAGTACATTGCTATGCAACACTGTGCGGAATGTCAAGAATGATGGGTTGTGTATGACAATGAAGATACAAGGTGGTAAGTAGACCATCGACCTACTGATAATGGTAGGTGATGATGAGGTTCGTAAAGCTATAGTAAAGAGAAAAGATGCAGAGACTAGAAATGGAAGATCCAAGGATGAGAAGAACGATGAAGTGGAGATGCTATATAAATTAAAACAATACCTAGGGCTACACCTCCTTTCCCTCAAAGGATTAAAAAAAAGGAGGAAGAAGGCAAGTTTCAATACTTAATCTCCATGTTAAAGGAGTTAATTATCAACATTGCCCTCATTGAGACATTGGAGAAAATGGTCGGGTATACCAAATTCATGAAGGACCTAGTGACGAAGAAAAGGACAGTGAGCCAAATGCTCTAACAAGAGCTTCAACATTTCAATGCTATTACAACAACGTCCTTGGAGTAGAAAAAAAGGATCTAAGAGCATTCACCATAACTTGCACCATCAGATATGCGAACTTTACAAAGGAATCATGCAACTTTGGAGCCAACATCAATTTATTGACACCTGTAGTGTTCAAGAAATTAGGCTTGGGAGCTCCTACACCAAATAAGCATATGGGGTTATTGATGGCTGACAAGATAGTGAAGAAGCTTGTAGGGATACTGTACGACTTTCTCATCAAAATGGAAAAGTTCATATTCACTGCAAATTTTGTAATTTTAGATTATGAGATAGACTTTAAAGTCTCACTCATCTTCGGAAGTCCTTCCAAGACAATGGACGAACACTAGCTGATATGGAATCAGGCTAAGCTAAGTTTAGATTAAATAATAAAATTGTTGTCTTCAATATCTGTCAGTCTATCAAGGGACCTAATGATCTAAAGATAGAAGTAGGGGCACTTGGTGAAGTCTGAGTAGCCATTTAGTCTAGGTCATGCTACAACAATAAATTAGGCACCCAGGTATGTTCCTTTTTGACCCTATACAATATTTTTGTTTATTTTGTTGCATTGAGGACAATGCAAATCTTTTTCGATGAAGTGTGGGTAGTTATAGGTTTCAGTGAAATCTGAGTAAGAAAGGCCTTTAACAATACCAATTTTTGAGTTGGTAGGGATTTCTTACATGTGTTCTTTCCCTAAAGACATCCACATTTTGTTGAACCAACATGTTTAGAAAGTGTAAGTAGTATTACTAACATATGTACTAAAATCTGTGGCATATGTTACTTCTGCTGAAAAATAGCACCCATCAATTTTTTTGAGATTAAAACGATCCAAAAAGCACCTGAAAGTGTGTCTCAGAAGTGCCCGCAATCGTAATTTCCATGTATCTCAAAATTTCAGCATGATGTCAAAAATCCATATTCATATTCTTAATCAGGGGGCAAAATTGTGTGGGAAATGGGTCTAACCCCAATTTAGAGCAATCGAATCATAATTTTAATTTTTCAAAAACTCATTATCCAGTGTCTATCTACGATGGTACCGCGACGCGCCTCCATTGCGAACAAATGTAAATATTCTCTTTGCTATAGGTCCATATTGCAGACCAGACATGAACCAGTGTATTTTGTTACCAATGATTTTATATCAATCCAAGGCTTTTGGGTCTTTAGCCTAGAGCCTAAGTCTTCCCATGAGTGAAAATACCTATACCTTGCCATATTTTACCTTGATATCATCCAAGAAATTCTCCAATACTCTCTCGAACCCTTAGACGAATATTTCCCTCAAAATTCAAGTGTTCAAGTCTCTTTTCCATCTTAGCGAATTCATTTAAGCTGTAAGTGTCCATTCAAATCTTCTTCAAGGATTTTCCCAAAATCAAGGTATGTGGGTTTCACCCATTGGGTCCTTTAACCCATGGTGCCCAAGCTTCCTTTTTATCTAAAATACAAATTTTTAAGTTGATTTTATATATGGGTTTTCTATTATTAATTTGACTATCAACTTTGTCGGGGTTTTGTAGAAGCATGACCGTTTATGCATATTTAAGCTATGAATCTTGAATCTATCTTGATATTTGATGAATGGTTTTGATGAATATTGTATGAATATTGTATAATAGTGTTACCAAGTATTGGTGGGATGAATTACTTCAAGATTTCTTGTATGATTTCACACTTTAATTGCATGGTTTTGCACTAACATTACACATCCACCAAGTGTTTGATAAAATGTCCGGTTATGATTTCTTGAGGAATTGAAGGTCCAATGAATGTCTTATGATATGAATGAACTTATGATGACGAAAGGAATGTATATATATGAAATTCTCATATATTATGTTGGAAAATGACCATACCCTACTCGTGGGGTTGTGAGCCCGGGGAACCACGCTTATACCTATGTAGTATAGGTGCTATTGGACATGTTGTGTATTGAGTCTTGTCTCTCTTGTTTCAATTCTTATGTTATGAAAGTATGTCTTTAGCCCTTTTTCACTTATTGCTACTCTTATAATGTTGATTAATTATTTTTGCGACCAATGATGTGTAATGATATGTTAAGAGGCTTATTTGGGGTCCCTTTGTGTTCTCCATTCGTCGTGTCATGTCTTGGCCCTAGGCTTGGGTCATGACAAACTTGGTATCAGAGCACTAGGTAATGATCCTTGGAGTCCAGCACATCACATTGATTAGAGTAGCATTTATGATTGTGAAGTGCGCCACGACTATGAATGAGAAGCTATGAGGAATTTTAGGAAATGTTTCCCTTCTTTTGATCTACATCGTGTGATAAAGTTAAGTCCCCTAAGGCTTATTTCTTATTTGAATTCTTGCATTTCAGAATATGTCTCAAGCTACTTAGGACGTTGATATATCAAATGCAAAGTCTAGCAACACTCTATGGGCATTGGCCAAAGCAATGACTAAATTGACGACTTAATTCATTCAATGAGTGAGTGCCCCCAAAACTTTGAATTGTACGAGGAGGGGTAGTGAGGCCAAGAGGGCCTGTGTTGGGGGTAAGTTCCAAAGTGCCAAATGTAGAGGTGGTAGTGGTGTGGTGCCATATATGATAGAGGCCATGATGGCCCATGCTTGAGGGGAACTAACACTTGTTATGGTTGTGGAGAGTTAGGTCACAAGGTAAATGTTTGTCCTCGTAAATGCAATAAGGGTAAGGGAGGTGATGAGAGGTTGGCTATTGATGGGGTGTCTAACTCAAAGTGGCAAGATGGCTATGAAGGGAGAACTAATCCTAAGTGTCCAGGGTGTGGAAGTTACCATGGTGTCCCATGCTTGAGGATGACTAATGCTTGTTATGGTTATGGTGAAGTAGGACCCAAGCTAGTTGATTTTCCATATGCTCGAAGGAGGTGTAAGGATGGTCGACCATTGGAACAAGGTGGTATGTTGATCAAGAGGCTCAATGAGGGGATGACCCACTGTTGTTACTGGTATGTTAAAGTTTCCTTTGACTTTAATGTGTATACATTGATAAATCGGGTTTGCCACTATTTCTTTCATTATTCGTTTTGGTTGCTAGTGGGCTTCTTTTGTGTCCCGATTTGTTATGTGAACCTTGGTGTCTTCACTTTCTGTTGAGCATATTGTTGCTACAAAGTTCATAGGCATTGTTCTATGTTTATATTGCATTAGGTCGTGTCTTGTGACTTGTTGGAGTTGATGTGTTGAATTTTGATGTCATACTAGGGGTGGAATAGTTGCATGCATAATGTGTCCCCTTGGATCATAGGGCATGTAGAGTTAGATTTCAATTCCTTAATAAACCCATCTTTGAGTGGGAGATTGTCAAGTGGTAGCAAAAGATGTAGATCCATTTCTTTTCTTAAGGTACAATTGATCTCTAAGGGTTGCATTTGTCATCTTGTAAGAGTTAGGGTGTTGAACCTAAGTTATTTCTATTGAGTTGTTCTCGGTGATCAATGAGTTAGTGAATGTGCTTTCTGATATTTTAAGTTTGGGGTGGTGCCTTTTGGTTTGACTTATTCACCGGTTATGTCTATAAGTCTCATATATAGGGTCTTTAGTCCCTACCTTACTAAGTCTATGGCGGTTTTGGTGGTGATATGTAGTTTGTTTCTCAGGTGAGGAGGAGCATGTGAGTCATTTGAGGGTAATACTATGTCACGCCCCTAAGTCCCGTAGGGCGGACCGGCACCCGTTACCGATAAGGCCCGGGAGAACCAATCTATTACTGTA
>JAABOM020119653.1:0-22746 GCA_011800125.2 Solanum clarkiae | reverse complement strand
ACTTTGGTATGTAGTGTTGGAATTTAATAATGGTCTAAGTGCCTAATCGGCACTAGTCATGGCCCGGGGTTTGGGTCATGACAGTTGGACACATTGAAATGCCCTTTTTTTTAAACTTTTGATTATATATTTACTTTTCCAAAAGGGCTTTCAAACCCATTTAACCTGAATGCACTTTCCTAAGTCGATATTCATGCCACAATAACCTTCCCCTTTACCCAATCCAAATTTCTCTCTCAAAGAAGAAGACCGAATTCTCCTTTGAAGAACAAGCTTCAATTTCTTCCAAATTTTTCATGAAATCCAAGATTCTCTTCTACTTTCTTCTCTATTTTTCTCTAAGCTAAGGTATGTGAATTTTTTCATCCATGCACTTCTTTTACTGATAGGCATATGCTACATGAGCCTTGGTTTTGTACTATATGAGTTAGAAATTGGTGCTAGATCGAAGAGGATTCTTATGACACTTGAACGACTATGGCCAAAGGTATATTCTAATTTATTTTTTTCATTGCATTTTAGCTCTCTCTCTCTCTATCTCTCTCTCTCTCTCTCTCTCTCTCTCTCTCTCCTCTCGATACACATACACACATACGTACATATATATACACACACATATACATACATAATACGTGTATATATATATCAGTTTCATGACTATATATTGAACATAAAAATCATATGAATCGAGTGATTGTTAAATGGATCTTAAGGTTGTCAATTAAATTAATTGGTACGCGTTTCTCTATGTGCATAACTAATTCGAATTGATTGAGTTCGCTAAACTAATACATAGATTGCATATCAAATGAGTGATCATTTAATTGGTTTAAAGCTTATCAATTGAATTCATTGATATGAATTTTATTCATGTGCTTGAATGATTCAAAATTAATTGGGTCCCAAAAAACTAACTTATGAATGGATTGGATGATAAAATAGGTTTCAAAGCTTATCAATTGAATTCATTGTTATGCCCTTTTGCCCTTTGTACCTAAATGATTTTGTATCCTGATAAACTAACATGTAAAAAGAAAATAAGATAAATTTTGAATATTTTGTTGTAGAGGAGAAAAGAAAAGAGAAAAGCCAAACATGTCCCCAAAAGTAGTCTAATCACGTTTTAAGAAAATACTTGGACAAAGATTCACTCAATTTCTTTTTCTTTTTTTTTGCAAATTTTGCAATAAAAAATTTTCCATATATATATATATATATATATATATATAAGTTTCATCATTTTTGTTAGATGCATTTTCATAAATAGAACGAGGATTTCATGGTATTTTGATGGCGGCGCTCAAGCACAACGCATATCTCAATGATGAATGGACTCCCGAAGAACAATCCGTCCTTGAAGAATTGCTCACAAGTATGCCACTCAAACTCTATTTGCTAAGCACTAGAGTTTTCATTTGTAAATTTTTAGTTGTTTCTCATCAAGAAATTTTAATATTTGATATCATGAGATGAAACATATGGTGTTTTATGACTTATTAGTTGTTGACAAATGGTTGAACATTTTCACCATTTAATCTATAGTTTTAGGGTTGGAGCCATCCTAGAGGTTTAGGGTTAGAACAATACTGATCCTTTTGTTGTGGATGAAAAAAAAGGTTATTTACTATTTTACTACTACTATCAGTTATTTGATGGTCATCTTATGACTAATAACTATTCACATCTTTTTGCTTTTGGATACCATCACTATTACATTTTACTCTTTATTTTCTTAGTTTAGTTTTGGTGAATATTATGCCTAAACTAGCACTAAAATATTATTTATGCAAATACTCATCAAAAAATGCAACGTACTATTATGCTCAAATTGCTATGCACTTAAAAGACAAGTATTTACGAGACATAATATTCAGATGTAAATGGATGAGAATAAGTCTTATGATTCCATATAAATATTTTAACTATTTTTTATGTGAATTTTTTGTGTAAAGTGAACTTGTTATTCTCTCCATAATTGAGATACTTATATTACTTGAATTACAAATCCTTTTGACAGGCCCTGTAATATAATTACAAATCCTTTTGACAGGCCCCTTAGGATGTAATCATTAAAAGTAATACTTGATAAGAGATTGGTCAAGAGAATTTTAATCTTGTTTTCATAATTAGGTTGTTTGTCTTGATTCGAAGTCAAGAAGATGCAGAACTTGGGAATGTCTAAGATTGGGAGAATATTTTCTTAAGGCTGACCGAATTATTAGTGATTTTAGGGTGTAGTGGGACTTAGGATAGGGTAGGGGGATCAATCTTAATAAGACTCAAATAAAATTTTCATGGATGGAAAAAACTTACCAGTGAAATAAAAGTGTTCTTTTTATTTCTAGCATGAGATTTTTTAAAGGATTGGAAAAAACAGGTATCTTTTATTATGACATTGTTTGAAAAACAGTGGCAATATATACAAGATCTTAAAACAACAACAATAACATATCTAGAGTAACCTTATAAGTGGGGTCTGGGGAGGTTAGAGTTACACAGGTCTTACCATTATCTCATGGAGATAGAGAGACTATTTTGAAAGACCCTCAGCTCAAAAGCAACAAAATTCAAGTACAAAGAAGAAGAAAATAGTGTGTAAAATATACGAACTAACAAAGAAAATAACACAAGGCTTATCACAAATGAACAAGAACAACAAAATAGTGTGATAATCAGACCACATTAAACAACAAATGATGATAGCTAACACAGGCAAACATAATCTGCCAGTACCATGATATGACAAACAAGCCTACACCCTCAAAAAGCAACAACATCCCTCTACTACCTACTAGCCTTCTACTTTAGTACATGACCTCTATACCTTCATATGTAAGGTCATGTACTTGGTAAGATAAAGATGTTTTGTGTCCTGCCTAATGACCTCTCTCTAATACTTTTTAGGACTACCTTGGCCACTCTTTATTCCCTTTTACATTTTGACCTCTCACACTTTTTTACTAGGAAATCTTCACATCTTCTCTACACATGCCCAAACCATCTCAATCTCTTTTTCTTTATCTTGTCAACCATGAAGGTCACTCCTACTTTGTCTCAAATATTTTTATTTTTAATCTGATCACTCCTAGTACACCCACATATCTATCTCAACATTCTCAATTTTTCCACTCACATTTTATGAATATGAGAGTTCATGATTTGCCAACTTTTCTCCCCATATAAGAAAGTCAATCTAACCGCCATTCTATAAATCTTACCTTTAACCTTTGGTGGTATTGTCCTATTACACAAGATGCTAGATGCAAACCTCCATTTTATCAATGTTACACTAATGCAATGTGTGACTTCATCATCAATGTCCTCGATTTATTAGATTAAGACCCTAGATACTAAATGTTTTACTCTTGGGATTAACTTGAGCATCAAGTCTCACTTTCATGCCTTTCATGCGTTTCAACACTGAATTTGGTCCTGCTCAACCTAGCCTGATTAGAATCCAAAGTCCAATCTCTGCCTTTCTAGTCTATCATCGACTAAATTGCGAGTCTTCTTAATTAAAATAATATTATCTATAAATATCATACACCATAGAACCTCACCCTAAATATTCCACATCAATTTATCCATCACAAAGGCAAAAAATTAGCTCTGTGTGGATCCCTAGTGCACTTTACCTCAATAGAAAGTATTTTGAATCTCTTCCATTGTTCTTATCTATGTTTTGGTTCCACCATACATGTCATTTATTTCTCCAATGTACATCATTGGTACATCTTTAGACTCCAAACAAAGCCAAATGATTTCTCATAGGACTTTATCGTAGGTCATTTTCGGATCAACAAACACTATATGCAAATCCTTTTTTCTCTTTCAATATTTCTCTATTAATCTCCTAATGAGGGAAATGGTTTCAATAATTGAATATCCTAGCATGAACCCAAATTAATTATCAAAATAGACATATCCTTCCTCATACTTGACTCCACTGTCCTCTCCCAAACATTCAAGATGTCACTCAGCAACTTAATACCCTTGTAATTGTTATAATTTTGCGTAGTACCCTTGTTCATGGACAATTAAATCTTTGTACTCGACCTCCATTCATCAGCCATTCTCATCATCTTAATAAAGACACCAATAAACCTAGTTGGCCACTCTTAAACCTGCCCTGCTAATACTCTTTCAAAATTTATTGGAATTTTATCTGGTGTGATCACTTTACCTCGTCTCATCTTACGCATAACATTCTTAACTTTCTCAATGTTAAAATATTTATTGTAACTAAAATTCACTTACTCCTCGAGTCCTCTAAATCACCCAAGGCTATATCTCTATCCTTTTTTTTTCATTCAAGAGTCTATAAAAGTAAGCATGCCATCATTATCTAATGTGCTTCTCTTCCACTAGCACTCTACCATCCTCATCTTTGACACAATTCACTTTATTCAGGTCATGAGCATCCCTCTCTCTTTTCTTATCAAGTCTTTATAACTTTTTGTCACCGCCTTTGTTCCTTAGCTCAATATATATTTGTGCAAACATTGCCTTTTTTGCCATCATGACTACTAACTTCGTCCTTTTTAGTAGCTTTGCATATAACTTTCTATGTTCGTATGCCTCTCCTCCTCAACTTTCGTCTCTTCTGACTTAAGATGTGAATCCTTCTTAGCTTCTAGCTTTTGTTGAATGTCTCTATTCTATCCACATTCCCCTAGATGGCATAAAAATTTTCCCTTAATACCCCCAACACCTCTCTTTCCGCTTCTGTAATGCAATTAGTGTCTTATCCCACATATCATATGCATCACCATTATTCCCCTACGTCTCTATCACCTCTAAATTCATCCTCATCTCCCATACACATGTAGGGGTTCTTATTTGATCCTCAATCATTCATACAAAATCTTCTTTTTCTCCTCCCTCTTAATCCCCTAGTTCATCACCTGAGGTTTAAGTTAGTAATAAGATAGTCTTTTAGGAGAACTTTACAATCCTTACAAAGTCCTCTATTACCCTTTCAAAGGAGTAAATAGTCAACTCCAGTTTTAGCCACTGCACGACAAGACATAACTAAGTGGTCTTCTATTTTGGAAAATCATTAATTAGTGACCACCATCTCCAAAACTTCAGGAAAATCCAATAGTGATGCTCCTCCTCCATTCCTAACTCCATATCCAAAACCTCTTTGCACATCGTTATAACTGCTAGTGGCCGACTCAATATGACCATTGAAATCTTATTAATAATTAGCTTCTTGGAAAGAGGTGATACACCTTACTATCTCGTCTAAATCCTACTTTGGTGCATAAGCACTAATAATGCTCATGTTAAGACCTACGATGACCAGATTGATCTTCAGTATCCTATCATTGATCCTTCTAACCTCCACAGCCTGCTCCCCAAGAACCTTATCTAGTAATACACCAACTCCATTTCTATCCCTCAAGACTCTTGAGTACCACAGCCGTACACATCTCAAGCCTTGAAACCCAAGCGCCTGGTCTTTTGAATGCAATGTATGTTGATATTTCTCTTTTTAAGAATCTTCACTAGATTTATAAACTTATTCGTCTAAGTGCCAATAATCCAAGACCCTACTCATAGCCTAGATGTCCCTTTACACCCCCTCCCCTTGCTACTCCTATTTCTTACCCTATGTTTGGACCAAAGAAATGACCCTGTTCCTGTATTAACTACCACAACCACGAAGAAGATGCAAAGAGTCAATAATGTTGACAAGGTAACTAATAGACTATAGAAAATTAACAACACAATAGTAAAGAAACTTGATGATACACAAACCAAATAGACAATACTAGGTAATATTAACTAAAACGTATGCCAATTTGCCTGACGCAAGATGAAATAGACAATAAATAGAGATATCGAGGGAACAAAATAAACTAACTTCTAACTTGTACAACACCAGACAATAATTATGGGTTGAAATGCAACAGTAATATACCAAGAACTTGATTCAGAACAATGAAATTGTAGGATCTAGAACTAATGGTGACACAACAATTAACTACTGACAGAAATAAAGATTAAGGAATAGATTTTGCTGGGCTTGTGAATAATTGCTTGATTGATTAGTCGAATTCCTTGTGTTTGGATGGCGATAATACCGTGAAAAGCTCTAGGAGAAAAAAATCACTAGAGATATAGGGTCGCCAAAGATGCAGGATCACCTGCGCAATGGTGGTGGGAAGCTGTGTAAGAGTTGCAGCCAATGTAGAACCATATCTTTGTGGTAGTAACAAACAGGAATTATGAGATGAGTTTGAAGACAGCTCCACCAATAGAGATAGCTTCCGAAATGAAAGTCTAAGAAAAACTTGCAGCATGTTATATTTGCCTTGATTTCTAGCTTTAATTTTGCATGTCTATATTGTGTGTTTCCTCTCCCTTCTAACCCTAAGCAATGACTGGAGAACGATAACTTATCTTTATTGGATATGTTACTTGAGCTATATGTTTAGTGATGAACCTAGAGTTAAGAAGCATTTTTTTCACTGGAAGATTGAGAAAGTGAGTAACCAAGACTAACTTGCAGCCACAGAATGATAGACTACTGAAAAATATAGTTAGAAGCAAACAATCACCATGATAAGACATTTTGGAATAGTTTCTGACATTTTGCGGGAGCTTTCCTTAACAGTACTTGGTTTTAACCTCTCCAAAAAAGTTGGGCTTCTAAGCTTAAATGTAAAATCCATTTATGAATATTATATTCTCTAATAGTTCTTTATTTAAAATAATAACTAAAATAAAAACAAAAAGTTATGTCTTCTAATAGTTTATTATTAAAATATCACTAATAGTTAAAATGAAACCGGAAATAAAGCATACAAGAAAAATGCACACCTTCCAATGTTATCGCTTTGTAACTTTGAAGATGAGCATCTCCAAATCTAGAAATCTAAAAGCACAATCACTTCATGTGAACTATAGATGACTTAAAAAAGGTATAAAAATGCAAGATTACCTAGTGAGGTCAAGATCATCATTGAAATTAAAGGCATCTAGTACAAATGTGTCCGGCAAAGTGATGGGGTGGTACTGTGTATGAGTAGTGTATTCCAGATTGACATTCGTATGCAAAAATTGCCTCTCTTATCTCCGTTTCTAATGCTTTACATTGTTGGAGAAGCTATTCTACTTGCATTGAGTATATTCGGACAACTCCAAGTAGAAGATGGGCTCACAGTGCAAAAGTAAGCTCGAAAACATGATAAGATCTAGAGACAAATTTCATACCATAAACATCTTCTACTTAGAGTAGGAAAAGTGATATTGGTGTTTGTTGTCAAAAATTTGTCTCTAGATCTTATCATGTTTTTGATCTTACATTTTGCACTAGGAGCCCATCTTCTGCTTGAAGTTTTCTGAATACACTCAAATAAGGTAGAATACCTTCTCCAACAATGTAAAGCATTAGAAATGGAGTTAAGATAGTCAATTTTTCGGCCGAATATCAATCTGGAATACATTACTCATGCACCTTACCACTTCATCACTTTGGCAGACATATTTGAACTAGACAATTCAAGATTTTATTTGTGTTTGTGTTCATGTTGGGGATGAATGCTGGCAGCATGCTTAACACATGCAAGTTGAATAGTAAACACGGGAAATGGTATTTCCAATGGCGGATAGCTGAGTCACAAGTAAGAACCTACAAGAGCCATAGCGAACAAGTAAAGAAGAAATGACCGAATGAAGTCGCTAAAGGCAGGCATCCATCCTTCCATTTGATCAAAGGCATCCAAGCAACCTTTAATTTCAATGATGATCTTGACCTTAACAGGTAATCATGCATTTTTATGCCTTTTACTTTTATAGTCATCTATAGTCCACGTGAAGTGACATATGCTTTTGATTTCCAAATTTAGAGATGCTCATCATCAAAGTTATGAAGAGATAACATTGGAAGGTGTTGTTTCTTGTTTGCTTTATTTCATGTTTTATTTTAACTATTAGTGATGCTTTAAATAATGAATTTCTTGTTAGAAAAATATTATTTGGTTCAACATACACCCATATGTATCCATATTCCCCCAAGGGACAATGAAACTGAAATGAGATTTAAGACATCTATGGGTAGCCATATGTCACGGACTTACAACTCTACCTAAGACTCCCCTGCGACACTTGTTTATTAGATGATGATTCTTTCATGATCTTGCAACTACAAGTAAGACTTTTGAACTTGATCGCTAAAAGAATGCTATATTAAGAAGACACGAGATCTGTTGAAGAAAGAAGGCTAGTATTACGCTTGAAGAATGCTTACTATTTCTGGATTGATGCCTTACAAATGGATAACCCTCCTATTTATATTATGCCTTAGGGGACAAAGTATAAATAATATTTACTTTCTAAGTCCCACAATATTTAAAAATGGGTCCCTAATCTAGAAGACTCCACAGATCTAGAGTTTTCTAAAAGCTTCAAGTTTTATCTGCCATCTCCTAGAGTCTTCTGAAAACCTCTCTAAGACTCTAGTTCCTTCTATTTGTCTCCAGATTATTCTCATCTATAAATGATCAAGTGGTGGGCTTTCACACTCTCCCTCACCTGATGTCGCAATGTCCTTGGTGCAATGCAGCTGTTTGAACTCCTAGTCTCTACCTTCGGACTGTCGCAAGTCTCCATGCTATTCCTTTATGGTCTTCTCTAGAGTTTGCCCTTTTCAATACCCAAGGAGTACTACGGTGGTTGGATGTCTCTGTTCCTTCTTGGATTCCTTTGATGGCTTCTTTTTCAATGATCTTTTCTCTTAGCGGGTGTGGAACATGACATTGACTTTTCATCCTGGAGCCCTTTCACAAGCCACAAGGCCGACAGTTGAGATTTTCCCTCACACTTAGGCATCTTGACTAAGGGTACCATGAAGGAAGTCCCTTGCTCCATGACCACGAGTTGTTGGAGGTATAGGTCAATCATTGTGTGGCACTTTCTGGAAAAATTCCGGTGCAAGGATGAAGTCAAAGAGATCTATTTGTGCGACATAAAAGTTGGCCTTTCTATTCCACTTGCCCAACATTATGTTGACTCCCTAAGAATCTCCATATACATGAGTTATTAGTGTATTGATCGCCCTAAGTTGTGTATTACTTGGGTGCCGCAAACTTAGCCATGATATTAGTGTTTGTGCCCGTGCTAACCATTGTACAAGCATTTTTCCCATTGGTTTTGACATCCATGTACAATGCACAATAATCCTTCAGCTTGTTCAACTATTGTGTGATAACTCTGCATAGCCTAATCACGTCTACTCGTGTTATACTCGATCCTTCCCCTAGTTTGAGTGCCTCTTATTGTGCCTTTTACCCTTTCCATTTTCACAGTATGGCACCAAGTATCTTCAGCTCAGGGCACTTCATTTAGCTATGAGGCCCTCCAGTATAGCACTTAAAGTCATTCTCGGGTTATGCCTTGCCCTCTCCGCTGCTTTGATGACTAACCTTCTTGTTATCTGGCCTGTAAGTATCATGATGCTTGGATTATGGCTGCAATCTTCTGCCTTCACCACTATCTCCCCCGCCTTGATCATAACTACCTCTTGACTCCTCTTTCTCATCGCTATCATGTTTGCCTCACCAAATGTACATCAAAGCCTCTTCCTGGGTAATGGCCTCATCAATGGTCCTAACTTATCGACATTCTAGCTTTGTCCTGGCCCAATCCTGTAGGTCGTCTATGAATTTGAACATTATGTCCTCATCTATGAGGTTGGGAATCTGGAGTGTGAGGGTAGTGAACTCCTTCACGTAGGCCTTTATGCTACCCTTTTCCTTAAACTTGTGTTTCGCCTCATAGATGATGTTATTTGGGAAGAATGCCTTTTTGAACTCACTCTTAAACTGCTCCCATATGTTGATGGTGCATAGCCCCTTCCTTATCTCCAACTCCCAGTATATTTTCCATGTTCATAGGAGTGCGTTTATATTTCCACTTTACGAATATGATTTTTTGGGCATTTATAATAATATCCATCCTTGTTCCTATTTTGGCATTTTTCATTTTTTGGAGTGTCATCCCCGATTAGCTTTTCATTTCCACCATAGGATAGCCATTTCTATCAGATACGACACAACTTTGTTGATCTTTGTCCCATCATTCGTCACCCTGTTGCACTTGAAGTAATTCTCCAAGTGCTAAAGGAAATTCTCCACCTCTTGTACATTAAAGATGCCTTTAAACACAGGTGGCTTGGGAACCTCGATCCTGGCCTCCTTTTCTCCAACCGACACAACATATCTCCCCTCTTTTATATCTTTCTCAAGTGCCTCCACTCTAGCCTCTGTCCTTCTTAGCACGTCCATGAGTCAACACTCTAAGGAGTTAATGGTTTCTTTCATCTCAACCTCTACACCTTACCCCTATTCAATTCCTTCCTGATATTATCACTTTCATCAAGGGTGAATTCCTCTAAGGTCTTGAATTTTCCATTGAACTGGTTCAAGCATTTACCAAGGATCTCCATCTCTTACCTGGAAACATCCACTCTTGTAATCCACTCCATGTTGGGCGTGACGTTTATGGTCTCGTTGCTATGCTTATCATCATTCACATCGGTGGCCGAGAGTGAGTAGGATGTTATGACTTCACTTGGCATTATCTCGATCAACAATTAATTCTTCTTAGAGATTTTCTTCCCCTTGGATGACTTCTTGCCAACATCCCTCTAAATGTTAGAAGCGTTGGTAGTGTCAAAGTATCTTGCACTTACCATATCCCTTAGTACAAACCTTGCTTTGATACCATATTGTAATGGACTTAAAACTCTTGATATTGCCTAATTATACCTCTTTTTTGAGGATAAAGCAGTCATTGTCAAGAAATAGAACCTAATCAAGGTTAGGGTCAAACCCAAGGAAATATTGTAGACTTCGGAGAATTCAATTAATGCAATTTGAGTGATTAACCAACTTATCTTCCAAAAGTGGGGGGAGGAGGGGTTTGTAGTAACAAGTAGAAAAGTAAACCTAACTAACGCAAGAGTTTAACCAATGTGGAGAGAAACGAGGGTTTTGTGTTCCCCATGATTCCCTAACTTAGTATCACCAGATAACCTAATTATTTTCCAGTGTGCAACATATAGGACGGTAAGTTAAGTTCACTAAACCCTTTGCTCTAAGCAGGAGGCAAAGTTCACTATATGACGGGGCCTATCTCCGCAGTGTGGCATTACTAACCCTTACTTATTAGTCCTAGTAAAACCTTCCCTTAGCCCAGTTTGATTGATTAGACGAGAATATATCAATCAAATCCTATTAATTAATAGCTTTTCCTATTCATTATTACCTTGGTCCAGTCAGTAACATTAGACGGGTTCTAATATTGGTCACCATCAAAAAATATGTAAAATGAAGAGAGTTAATTAATACATGCATGACCAGTTTCCAAGAATTATGATTTATCTGATTTTACCTTGTTAGTTCTTCATGATTCCCACAACCCTAGTTTTGGATTTAGGAAATCATGATTTCTGTATATGCAAGACTTACAAATTTGAACAATATAATATAACACTTACATAATTAAATCAAGAACAAGTAAATCGAAGCTTCAATGAGAATCACAAGATTATAAGATCAAATCAAAGTACGAGCGTTTTGCAAAACTCTCCAATGTTTTCTCCACTCAATCTTACTAGTTTTCTATCAACCGGTCAAACTCCCTAAGAAAAATAACCTAAAACCTATTTATTGTTTAAAATGCAAGTCCTAAACAAAATAAGATAACTGGGCTGATATGCTTCACGACTTGCTTTACGGGCTGTATTGTGTTCCACAGTCTATAATCAAGCTCTTGTACATTGTTGCTACAAAAAGTGGACTTGTAATCTATGGCACCCCTCTATGACCCGTAAAGTGTTCTATGGCCCGTGGTGTTTTTTTTATCTAATGGAACTTCAAAACGTCCTTCTTCTCTAATCCTCTGGGCACGAAACACGATCTATGACTCGTAAATTGGTTTACAATCCACCTGTATGTTTGTAGAACAAACTGCAGAAAATATGCTCCTTACTAGAATGGTCCATGAGATCTCCTTCACGGCCCGTAGAATGCTCTACGACTTGTAAAGGGTCTCATACTTCATCAAAAATAAGAACTTCTGCATAATCTCCCCAAAAATCAAAGCCAACCATGGAATCCTGCAAATAAAACACAAAAACACATAAAACCAACTAACATCACATTGAGCACACATAAAAGTTTAAGTTTTAAGCATCAAAAGTATTGTATTTTGACAGCACATCAACTCTTGCTAAGCCTCTCGTGCAACACTAGTCGATTTTCGCACAATTCTTTCACGATATTGCAAATACATGTAAGCCTTTTGAACTTAATCACTAAGGGAATGCTATATTAATAAGAAAAGAGAGATTTTTAAGAAAGAAGGCTTGTATTATGCTTGGAGAATGCTTATGTCATGCCCGAAATCCCGTTAAGGCGGACTGGCACCCGTTGCCAATGAGGCCCGAGAGAACCAGCCTATATCTATGCGCTTTCTATACATATTATAAGAGATTTCTACATTCAACATGCCTTTAATAAAGTAAACAGTAATAACAAGCCAAAAGGAAATGCATATGGCTAGGCCGTTGGGGCCACTATGTCTAGAGTACAAACCTGACCACACTTTAATTTACATAGTCTACAAAACCTATAAATAAGGAAAAGTATCTGATAAGGGTCGGGACAAGCCCCGCCTTGACTAACTATACAATACAAAAACATAAGTTATAGATGCACAAAGCTCCGAGGCAACCTAGAGCTTAGTAACAATAGCTGGATATCTTGTACTCCTACTGGGGCGATCTACTAGAACCTATACCTGCAGCGTGAGATGCAGGTCCCCCGTAAGGGAAGTCAGTATGAGATAATGTACTGAATATGTAAGACAGGATATGCTGTATATGAAGCAACAACTCAAATGGAACTATGCACTAGTGTAGGATAAGAGAACACCTTTAGTTATACTGTGGGATCATGTACTTTATGTTCTTTTTATTACTTTACCTTTACTGTATAATATGTGCACAACATATAATACAAATAACCAGTTGATCAGTGGTAAATCTATATCGAGATCACCCCTGGCTAGGCTTTTCCTTTAACCCCTTAGGCTACCTCCCGTCATTGGATCGACCCTGTCTAGGTGATGCTTCCACCCCTCGGGTTACCACCTATCAATAAGCAATATATGTTACTTTATCTTTCAATTACCTTTGAGGTGATTCTTTTGGTGATCATAATATTGGAGCTGTAGGACTTTGGATACAACATATGGCATGTAAATAATCACAAAAGACAATAGCACAATGAAAGGAGTAAGTTACACAAATAATGAAATGCATAGGAGGTAAAACAACACATGAACTTTATTTAGTAGAACGAATTCGTGTATCTTGGTATCAAAGTATGTATGCAGATTTAAAGGTAACTATGTATGGGAGCATATGAACATGTGAAAGAGTTGAGACATGGTTAATAATTGTGTCAGAGTTGGTAAGTGTCTTTATGTGCCAGGGAGAGATCTATGTTTCATGCCAAACAATACGAAATCAAGTAGCCTTACATACCTCGCTGTATGACCTTGCTATTACCTCAAGATAACCTTCCATTCCTCTAAATATTTATCTAAAATATAGTAGGTTATAAAATTAGCATTAGCAGCAATAGATACATCTTGGCAGCCCAATCGCATAAAAATAAACATACGGGCAGCAAGCGTGTCATTGTATACCTGAGCGTATTCTTTCAACCTTTCCGCCCCTAATTGTATTTTCTAATATACATTCTCATATACATATCATGTGCAGCCTATTTTATTGCCATAACAGTCCTACAACAGCCCACAAGGCACAATAGATAACAATTCTACACAACATACAAATCGGCGGCATAACGTTACATCCCTTCCATACATTTTGACATCGACAATTTTAAACCTGTTCCAACTTCAACCAAACAGTCCCCACCATATATACACATAAAACCAGTCCTAAAATAGTTCAAAAAATATTCCTCAAAATAGGTAGAGGATGTGAGACCATAGTCCTCAATCGATTAGCCCACAAGTTTCTATTATGAGCACAATTATGATATCACACAAGAATTCACTTTCGTGGACTATAAAAATGGTGCAACAGCCTTTATACATCATTATAGAGCCAACATGAAGAAGAGTAGCCTCCCTTCATAATAAATCCAACCAAAAAGAGAAAATCTTCCAAATAAACAAGAAAAAAATGTATAACAATCTTGGAACACATGCTGTCCAAAATTAAGCATATACCTAACCAACATAATCTCTTGTTTTTCATTAAGAAACCTTACTAAACACAAAACTATAATCACTTAACTTTACCTTCAAGGTTTAAGGCTTCTCCAAGAACCATAAAAGTCTCTTGTGGCTGCTTGTAAAGTCAAGAAAGAGTTGAGAAAACTTGGAAAACAATCTGATTTTTTTTTTGTTCAAGTTGAAATGGCTTATGGGAGCTGTTTTAAACCCTTTTTAAAAGGGCACTTTGGACTGCTTACTAAGTTATTTTTAGCCTTACTTTACTAAATTGGTGATTCAGCTTCTTTCCCCTTTCACTTGGGCCTTATTGGGTTCAAATTTGTTGGGCCTTGGATGCCCATTTTTTCCTTTCCTCCTTATTTAGTTTTGGGCCCAATTAGTCAAGTGGGTTGTGATGTAATTGGTCCCTTTTATTATTCATCTTGGGCTGTAAGTATTGTCCATTTATGATGGTAAAACATGGGCTAAAGTTATACTCTTAACATGGACTTTATTCACTGTCATACTTAGACAAATTCGACGTCGAGCCTCATCTATGTTTAGCTAGCAAATTTAATCTAAGCAAGTAGGTGACTCACCTGCTAGCTTCCTAAGTCCCACAAGTACCTCAATTCTCTCACTTTGTTTAAGGTTGTGATCTCCTCAATTTGACATAAAACTTATTTACACTCGACCCTCTTCAGCGTTAGCCATACATATTGCCCTTTAATTCGAGATTCAAGAACATTTAAAAGTTGGCGCTAATTTGAAAAGCCATATCATGTTTCGTTTGCATAGAACTAGTATTGTAAGATGTGTGGTGTTACAACTTACAATTTCTAGATTGATGCCTTAAAAATGAATGTCCCTCCTATTTATACTACTTCTTAGGGGCCAAAGTATAAATAATACTTACTTTCTAAGTCCCTCAATATTTACCAATAAGTCTCTACTCTATAAGACTCCACACATATAGAGTGTGCTAAGAGTTTCAAATTTTATCCATAATTTTATAGAATCTTTTGGAAACCTCTCCAAGACTCTAGTTCTTTCTCTTGGCTCTGGATTCATCCCTTTTATCAATGATCAAGTGGCGGATCGTCATACTCTCCCGTACCTGATGTTGCAACATCCTCAACACAATGCTGCTATTCGAACTCCCAGTCTCTACCTTCGGACTGCCGCAAGTCTCTAGGTTGTCCCTCTGTGGTTTTCTCTGGAGTTCGCCCTTTTTCAGCACCTAAGGAGAACTACTATTGTTGGTTGTCCTTGTTTCCGCTTGGCTTCCTTCGATGGCGTCTCTTACGATGATTTTTCCTCTTAGCGGGTGTGGAACATGACAATGGCTTTTTATCTTGGAACTCCTCTACAAGCCACAAGGCTGACAGTTGAGCTTTTCCCTCTCACTTTGGCATCTTGACTAAGGGCACTGTATAAGAACTTCCTAGCTTCATAACCACAGATACTTGGAGGTATGGGTTGATAACTGTGTGGAACTTTTGGAAACATTCCACCCTAAGGGTGATGTCAAAGAGATCTATTTGTGCGACATGAAATTTGGTCATACCATGCCTCTTTCCTAACACCGTGTCGACTACTTGAGCAACTCTAGACACAAGAGTCCTTGGCACATTGATCATCCTAAGTTATGCATTACTTGGGTTACACTTAAGCCCTAACTTGGCTGCCACAAACTTAGTCATGATGTTAGCCTTTGTGCCTGTGTCGACCATGGCACGAGGAGTTCTCCCATCGATCGTGATGTCCACGTACTGCACACTGTACTGCTTTCATTTCTCTAACTACTACGTGATGGCTTTGCATAGCACAATCACACGTACTCGTGTTATGCCCGATCTTTACCCTAGTTCAGGTACCTCTTCCTGCGGCTTCTACTCATTTTATTCTCACAGTATGGCACCAAGGATCTTCAGTTCGAGGCACTTCTTGTAGCTATGCGGTCTGTCACGAGACAGACCTAGGGTCTAGGAGTGAGATAACGAATGGAAACCTGAGACTCACCAAATAAGCCTCAAAGTATCAAAACACATATTATTGGTTCGAAAGCGCATTTCAAAGTAAACGCATAGTTCTAATGGAAAGAAATTAGGACTCATGCTATGGGGGCAATTCAGGGCTTAAGATCATTCTATCATATCATATAATCAAACCACAAGTCTCATAACCAAATCACATAATGATAGCCAAAGGTAGCCAATCCATAACATAAACTCCGACTATAACACTTAACATATAACGTAAAGGAGTTTATAATATGTCCAACAATGCCTTTAACATAAGATAGGTCGGTGGCCAAGACATACCTCGGGTTCACCTCAAAGTAAGTAAATAATATAAAAGGCAACATAGGTAGAAGGATTGTGGATCGTCTTTTGAAGATAAGACTCACCACCACAAGCAACTTGAGATCTGAGCGAAGCGTCGAATGGTGGATGACCAAAGACCTTCGTCCCTACATTGGTTAGATCATGTAGGCAAAAGTATGTGTTAGTATGTTTGAATGTACTAAGTATATGGGGTACAATGCATGAAACTTACCGACCTGCACTTTAGTGTTAGATGACAAGGGCATATAATATAGAATGAGATATATAACAAGGAATGTAATATAAAAAGATGCTATGAAATACATGATGCTTGATTTACAAATGATGCTCATATATGTATAGTTTGGATGTGACCTCAACCGACATGAGTTGGACCAAGCGAGCTATTATATGGAATCCCGAGAAATCCCCACATCGGTAAAAAGGTGGTCTGTTTGTCAAAGCTAAACCATACTCCACCTTACGGGAACACATCCTATTTCATATGAAGCAACCTTCCTTACGGGAACATATCCCATTTAAGATAGGATTTCCACATATGGCATATCATGTCACATTATACTTCACCTTATGAGAACATATCCCATTTCGAATGAAGCAACCTTCCTACGGGAACATATCCCATTTTGGATAGGATTTCACATAACCTATATTAGGCACATAGTTCTAGGAAAGCTTGCACCCCCTCAATCCATCGGTTCTAGGTCATCATACCACAAGAATACTTATAGTATACATATACATGCTTTCAAAGAGGAATAAGTCTCATCCAAACATTTCAATGCATTCTTAGGCCTACTGGCACAACATTATTTATAATAATTCATATTTAGGCTCAAATGTCAAATCGTAACTTATAATCATAATACCCATGCATAGGAATAGCTTGTTCATACATTCATAATGGTGCAAGCATCCATAATGCTCCAAGAGTTATAATTAATTAACATATATGTGATCACGTTCTTGTCATACCTATAATCTCACAAAAATCATATCATAATACATAATTGGGCTTAACCCACTTTATAATTTTCATAATAATCCAAATGCTATGAATGATATGAGGATAGCATAGTTAACTAAGATTCAATCTAAACTCCCTAATATAACATGAGTTTTAAGTGAAAACATAATTACATCCACATTTAAAATCACAATATAATCACCTATGTATAAACTCACCCATGCATAAACAAGCTTAAAAAAAGGGACATACATATTCATAATTTCATAAACACAATATAAATCATTATAATATGTCTTAAAGTAACTTAAAATCATCAAATTTGTACTACCCATACATCAATTTAATTTAGTAAATCCAAATGATGAAGACCCATATTCAAAGAGAGCTTAAATTCATGAAATTTGATTGAAAAGATTTGGGTCTCCTTGATTGGAAGTAATCAAGGATCAAACCCATATACCTTACCTAAGGAAGGAATTCCAAGAAAAGAATTGAAGATCATTAGGCCTTCACTTGATTCCCAAGCTTGATTGGTACTAAAGTCCTTGAGAGAAGTTTGAGAGGATTTTTAAATTGAGAGGAATGAATTTGATATTTAGGAACGGGGTTTAGATGTTTAGGAAGTGTTAAGGTTGCATAGGAAGTCCAAAAAGTGATTAGAATAAATAGAATTTATGACAATGCCATTAATGAAACAAGTTGAAAAATTTGGGCCCATGTGGCATCACATGGTCCGAGAACTTGCCCGTGAACCTATAGTTGGCGAAAATTCTGGAAGTTGGAACTTGACTTCAATACCTAGCAAAATAGGAAATGTTCACCTATATAGAGGGCACCACAGGCTGTGTGGAGTCATATAGTCCAAGTGACTGCCCGTGCCACTTCACTTAAAGAAATTTTTAATGGAAAGGGAGCCCCACAGCTGGGCACATGGCCAGTGAGCCCAGCCGTACTCCATACTTAGTCACAAAAAGTTGTTGGTTCAAGCTCAAGGTCATGGACATGGGTCGTACAAGCATACAAGATGTGATTCCACACTTAAAATATAATTTTGGGAAGAAATTTTATGAAGCCACATCCACACAGTTCGTGGGAAGCCACACGGCCTGTGTGGGTGGCCTTGTGTCTTACCTTAGAAAAATGGTGACAATCCAGTACATGAGGGCTTTACGAGAAAACGGGCATAACTTCTTCATCCAAACTCTACATGAGGTAAAATCAAGTGTGTTGGAAAGATAATAAAGAGCCTTAAGCTGATAGGTCGTGATCCACCCAATTCATTTTGTGCTAAGAGAAATAACCCTTTAAAGTGTACCCTTCCATTGGTACTTGTGAAGAAACTTAGACAATGGAATTCCTTTGAACTTGGCTTGATGTAGGAGAACCATGATGGCCTTAAAAAACACAAACAAGTTTGAATTGAGGTCTTGGTAGAGAACTTAGATTGAGCTTGGAGGTTCCATGGGAAACCCCTGGTTAGAGTTCAAAAAGAGGATTCACAAGGTGTTTGAGCTATTGAATGTGAGAAGCTAAGTGTTTAGAATAAGATGAATAGTAATGAAGGAGTTTAAACTGATTTAGGAGTCGCATACAGGGGTCACAAAGCCCGTGGAGGCTTCTATAAGGTGTCACCTTGGCCCAAAACATTCTGAAACCAAATCCTAAGCATCACTAAAGCTATACAAAAATTTGGGTCCTTACATCATCTTCCCCTTGGGAACATTCGTCCTTGAATGTGGAAGAACAAGGATTGAAAGGCTTGGATTAGAACATGAAACTTCCAAACACAAGCTACAATGGATAATTGATCATTTGATAATCATCGAGTCATTATAACTCATATCAAAACGTATTCAAACCATTTAAAACATCATGAAAATCATTTTAATACATATGTAAGCATGTCATGCCATGAGACTCAAGAGTTGAAAGGATTAAGACCACTTGGAGAAGGAAGAAACTAGCACCTTAGGCTTGAGTAAATTGGGAAAGATAGGGATATCACTTATCATGCCCAACTCCACCTCCTATGTAGCACTCCCATATGTTGACTCTTCCAAAGCACCTTAACCGAAGTCACATCCTTATTATAAACCTGCTTTACTTGCCTATCCAAAATTTCTACTAAAACTTCCTCATAAGATAAGCTCTCCTCCACATCAATACCTTCCAAAGGCATGATGGTACTAGTGTCACAAACCAGTTCTCTCTAAGGTCACCCATAACCAGAACACATGACTGATCTTGATAGCGAAGTACACCATCTCTCCCTTGGGTAAAAACCCCTATATTCTCCTCTGCAACCAATCTACCTCAAAGAATTGCATTAGAGTCAAACATCTCAAGTTCCACAAAATCACATGAGAAGATTTTAGGCAACATAGAAACAGGATAACCACGGTAACTCTATGTGAAATGACAGATTCCCACATGGAAGTAATAACTGAAAAGGGGTCTCTCAAGATTTCAGGATGCAAACCACACAATAGCCAACGGAGGAATCTCAAAAGACAAATTCGCACCTAGTTCAAGCATAGCACAAACATCAACACAAAAACTTTTAACATGCCAGTGATAAAATTTGGGGCCTCCTTAACCTCCTGATGGGCATGAAGAGTATAAAAGTTGTTATTCCTCGGGGCAACACCTTATGGAGCTCATTGCTGGCCTGGATCACCCCGAACCACTTGACCCTGCCCCTCCTAAGCAACTCTAGGACAACCAACAATCTTATGGTATTTGTCACAACATCCATAGCAGATGCCCCAACTCTTCCAACAATCACCCATGTGATGCTTCCTGCACTAGGTACACGGAGGATACCATAGTCCACCACCAACCGGTACCATAGGAGGAGGCACTCCTGCATTAGTCACCCGAGCATTGGAACCTCAGCCCTGTTGGAAGCGACCAAAACCACCACTTGTAGAACCGAAGAAACCACCATCAAGCCCTCTTAGCATCATAAACCCTCTTCTTTTTTAGTTTCTCCCCTTCAATTTGTTTGGCATACACTATAATCCTAGATATATCCATATATCGAATGAGCATCGCTGTACGACATTCTTTAACAAGAAAATTAGAAATACCAGAAATGAACTTGCGCATCCTTGCACGAGGGTCAGCCATAAGTGTCAGAGCATACATGGAGAGCTTAGTTAACTTGAGCGCATAGTCCCTCACACTCATACTCCCTTGCCTGAGGTTGATAAATTCAGTCATTTTAGCTTCCCTAAGCTCATGTGGGAAGAAACGATCCATAAAAGCAAACTTGAACTCCTCCCATTAACAACATCACCACAAATCCTCTCCATAGACCACTAGGCTTACAACACCTGGGCTACATTCTTCAACTGATAAGCAGCCAGTTCGGCTTTCTCCTCAGTAGTGACACCTATAACAATAAAAAGCTTGGTGAGCTCATCAATGAACTCCTGAGCATCCTCATCAACCTTATACCCAAAGAACTCTGGAGGATTCATCTGGGTGAAATCCCTCACTGTAGAAGTCGGAGTATGATCTCGAGGAAGCTTGGCCTACCTAGTCTGAGTGGTCATCACTTGGGCAAGCATAGCAAAGGTAGTATGGAATTCACTATTAGAGATAGGCTCATCCATAGGCCCTTGAGGTACTTGACCTTCGTTAGCCGGAGCTAGTCTAGTAGGTCTACCACGAGACATCTTCTAAATAGAGAAGGGATATCATCAAAAGTTATGAAACTAAACCAACTATTCAAAGAACTACATAAGATATGAAGAAAGAAGGCAAATCCGAGAACATCATTATAGCCTCCCACTCATAGGCATGGTGCACTTTACACCTATGAATAGGATTCTACTTGATGTGGCATGTTGGACTCAGAGGATTATTGACAAACCTAGAGCTCTGATACTATCTTTGTCACAACCTGGACCAAGGGTCTAGGAGTGACACGGAGAATAAGAACCCAAGAGTCCCAAACAAGACTCAAATTGCCAAAACTCACATGATTAGTTCAGAAATTAAACACGTGGTTCTAAGGAATGGAAAATAAGACTCATGCTATGGGGGCGATTTGGGGATTAGGATCTTCCCATCATATCATATAATCAAACTACAGGTCTCATAACCGAATCATATAATGATAGCAAAAGGTATCCAAGCCATAATATTAAATCTGACCATAACACTTAAAATATGATGTAAAGGAGTTTACAAGGTATCTAATAATGCCTCTAACATAAGATAGGTTGGGGGCCAAGACATACCTCGGGCTAACCCTCAAAGTAAGTAAAAGAGATAAAAGGTAACATAAGGTAGTAAGATGGTGGATCATCCTTAGAAGATAGGACTTACCACCACAAGCAACTTGAGATCCAAGCTAAGTGTCGAACGATGGATGATCAAAGTTCTAGGTCCCTACATGGTGACATCATATAGGAAAAAGTATGCGTTAGTACGTTTTAATGTACTAAGCATACGGGGTGTAATGCATGAACTTATCAGCCTACACTTTAGTGTTAGATAACAATAATAGATAATATAGAAAGGGATATATACCAAGGAATATAATATAACAAGATGCCATGAAATTCATGATGTATGATGTGCAAATGATGCATATATATGTATAGTGGGGATATGACCTAAACCAACATGATTAAGAACAAGTGATCTATTACTTGGAATTTTGGTGAAATCCCTTCATCGGTAAAGAGGTGGTCTACTTGCCAAAGATAAACCATACTTCACCTTATGGGAACACATCCTATTTCGTATGAAGCAACTTTTCTTACGGGAATATATCCCATTTCAGATCAGATTTCCACATATAGCTTATCATGTCACATTATACTTTACCTTACAACAATTTATAATATTTCGTATGAAACATCCTTCCTTATGGGAACATATCCCTTTTTGGATAGGATTTCACATAACCTATGTTAAGTACATAGTTCCAGGAATTAGAGCACCCCATCAATCCATCGGGGCTAGGTCGTCATCCTATAAGAATACTTATAGTATACACATGCTTGATTTCAAAGAGGAGTAAGTCTCGTCAAAACATTTCAATACATTCTTAGGCTTAGATGCCAAACATTATTCATAACAATTTATATTTAGGCTCAAATGTCAAATCATAACTTATAGTCATAATATCCATGCATAGGAATAACTCGTTAATAC
>JAABOM020119632.1:0-22749 GCA_011800125.2 Solanum clarkiae | reverse complement strand
CCAAAAGAATCATCTCAAAGGTAATTGAAAGATAAAGTAAAGTATATTGCTTATTGATGGGTGGTAACCCAAGGGGTCGAAGAATCACCTAGCCAGGGTCGATCCTATCACGGGGAGTAACCTAAGGTTTAAAGGAAAAGCCTATCCAGGGTCGATCCAGATATAAATTTAACACTGATCAGTTGGTCATTTGTAATACATACTGTGCATAGATTATATAGTAAAGGTAAAGTAATAAAAATAACATAAAATACATGATCCTACAGTATAATTAAAGGTGGTCTCTTATCCTATACTAGTGCATAGTTCCATTTGCTTTATTGCTTCATATACAGTATTTCCTACCTTACATATTCAGTACATTCTCTCGTACTGACGTCCCTTACTGGGGACCTGCATTTCATGCTTCAGGTACATGTTCTGGTAGATCTCCCTAGTAGGAGTACAGGATATTCAGCTGTTGTTACCAAGCTCTAGGTTGCTTCGAAGCTTTATGTGTCTAGAGCTTATATTTTTGTATTGTATAGTTAGTCGAGGTAGGGCCTATCACAACCCCTATTAGATACTTTCCTTATGTAGAGGCTTTGTAAACTATTTAAATTAAAGTGTGGTCATGTCCCGTACTTTAAAAACCATTGCCCTAATGGCTTACATTTCCTTTTGGCTTGTTATCACTGTTTATTTTCTTAAAGGCATGTCAAATGTAGAAATCCCTCATAATATGTATAGAAAGTGCATGGATATAGGTTGGTTATCCCGAGCCTCATCGGCAACGGGTGCTAGTCCGCCCTAATGGGACTTTGGACATGACATCAATCACCTTCCAAGGGGGTGACATGCCTTGGATTTCAAGTAACGATTTCTTGGGCTATGTGGACATGGTCTCTTCCTACACATGTAAACTATATTTTCAAGTTATATGTTTTAAAAGCATGTTTTACTTCTAGCATTAATCATGTATGCCATATTGATATTATACTTATCTATTGCCTACTAATATGCATTTTGGACTATATGGGCTTATGTCTTGTTGCATTGCATCCTACATACATAGTACATCCAAACGTACTAAAGCATACCCTTGCCTACATAATATCACCATGTAGGAACCGGAGCACCTCATGATCCTCTGCCACATGGCTAGTTTAGGCATCTCAAAAATAAGCTTTTGGTGAGTCCTCATGTTCGGGGACATTAGCTATGCTACTCTTGCTTTCCTTATCTCTTTATGCTGAATATTTGACACTATAAGGGTCAGTCGAAAAATGTCTTGGCCTACGCCGAATTAATTTTTAGAGGTGTTGTTGGAACAGTTCATACATCTATGTTTTGAGCTTTGACTCTTTATGCTTTACGAATGTCAATACTTCTATTATCCCTTTTCCCAGCCTTTTTCCCTTGTTGATATTCTTATTGTTGTTTATTTCGCTTCCGCGAGCAAGGATGTGTAATTGATATGCGAAGAGACTTGTTTGGGTTCCCATTCACTATTTCACGTCTAGGCCCTAGGCTTGGATCGTGACAGTAATAAAGTACTCCATCTGCCCCATGTGAGAAAACTTCAAACATCTTATCAACAAGCAACTTCTTCAACTAAACTAAGGTTTGATCCATATCTTGCTTTGCCTTTACATTTGCTACTATTGATGATTCCAAATCATTATAATTAAGAAGACCACCCTCATTAGAGTTACTCAACCTTTTATCCAAATGGGCCAATCAATACACATCTTTAATAAACTACTTCTTGTCATCCTCAACCTGAACATCAGTATTTATTGACAACCAACAAAGAGCATCGTCGACAACATTAACTTTATTTTGATGGTACAACGCACTCATATCATAGTTTTTTAGTAGTTCAAGTCACCTCGTTAGCCTAAGTTTCAAGTTTCTTTTGCTAAAACATATTAAAAGCTTTTGTGATAGGTAAATATATCAATATGCACCCTATAAAGATAGAGATGCCAAATTTTCATAGTAAATACAACCGTTGTTAGTTCAAATCATGAGTTGGATAGTTTTTCTCATGTGTTTTTAGTTTCCTTGTGTCATATGCGATGATCTTACCATGTTGCATCAAAATGCAACCTATACCCATATGAATCCTCCAATAATGTCATTTTAGAAGCCACGTAGGACGACCCTTTAATATTTGGAATTTCTTTCACATTCATCGTCATTTTCTTTAGGGTCAACTTAGTCAAGGATGGTGCAATAGATGAAAAATCTATTGATATCAACTTAGTCAACTTAGTCAACTTAGTCAACTTAGTCTACAAATCTTCTTCAGTAATTGACCAAGACAAAAAATATTTGAATATCAAAAGAATACAATGATGTAGGCCAATTCTTTACCGCGTCCATTTTTGTGGGATCAACGATGATATCATCACCGGAAATAATAAGAAAAACCACCTCTCTTGACAAAAATCTCATGCTTACTTAACATAGAAAATAGTTATTGATCCCTCAAAGTTTGCAAGATAATTCTCAAGTGACCCATATGCTATGCTTACTTCGGGAATAAATCAATACGTCATGAATAAAGACCATTACAAACATGTCTAAGTATGATTTTAATACCCAATTCATCATGCCCATGAAAATAGTAGGATAATTAGTAAAAATAAACAACATAACCATAAACCCAATGGGCTACACCTGTTCAAAATATTGTCTTGGGAATATCACAATCTCACCCTTAATAAGTGATAACCAGACCAGAGATTAATTTTGGTGAAATAAGTTGCACCGTGGAGTTGATCAAACAAATCATCAAGTTTTCAGAAAAAGGTACTTGTTGTTTATGGTAAACTAATTCAATTTTTGATGGTTTATGCTCATTCGAATTGGGCCATCTTTCTTTCTAACAAATAACACGAGAAAACCCTATGTTGACTTATTTGTCCTTACAAAACCCTTATCCAGCAAATCTTTTAATTACTCCTTTAACTCTATGAATTATGTCCGGGCCATCCAATAAAGAGAAATAGAGATAGATTGAGTATCGAAAAAATGATCTATGCTAAAATTAAATTCTCTTTTAGCAGAAATACTAGGTCAATCATTAGGATATACATTGGGAAATTCATTTATAATGGAGACCAACTTAATAGTAGGGGCTTAGGAATTAATATCTCTAACCTATACTAGATGGTATATACATGCCTTAGAAATCATTTTTTGGTATTGTAGGCATGAGATAAATAGGCCATTAAATACCAAATCTGCGAGGACTCGGGCTTTGGAAGGCCTTATCAATAGTTGAAAAATGGATTCCAATATTTTTTTACCAAGGTTCCTTTTGAAGGACACTTCCACGAGCCATGGATGTGGCCTTTGACATTTTATGTCTTGTCATGGATTCCTATGTCTTATCACGGATTTCTATGATGTTTAGTGATAAGCGGCCCTCGACGGAGCCATTCACGGCTCGTAGACCTCACCACTAGCCATGAAAAGGCTTGTGGGAGGAGTCCCTTGCCTTGGTTACCACTATTGTGCCTAAGGGTGCCACCATAGGCACCACCACAACTTGTGGTTAGCACCACAGAGCATGGTGGTGAAAGTGGAGGAACCCTTCGAAAATTTCATCATGAGATATCACCATCTAGTAAATTGGGACATATTAATAGAGGCCACCACGTATTGTGAAGAGCTTTATGGACTGTGAAGCCTTCGTGGTGGTGTCAAGTTCATTTTCTGGTTTCATTTTATTAAGCGTTCTTTAGTAATTTGGTTCACTTCCAAGGCCATATAAGAATTTTATACCTATCTTGTCACCCCTAAATCATCCCTTAGTCATCCCATACACTTCATTTCAAATTTCCAACACTTAACTCTAGAATTTAAGATCCTAAACATCATTCAAGCCAAATCCTTGAAGATTCGAGCTAAGGGTTCTTGTGGGCTGAAAAGGTTATGTTTAATCCACCTCAAACTTCTTTGTTCCATCACGGTATACATGGTTTCATGCATGAGTACCTTTCATTCTGAAGCTCCAAAATCTATTTCTTCAATGTCATAATTTTTAAGTATCATTTGCAAGTGGGTTTTGTGATTTAGCTTCAAATTGATAAAATTAAGTTACGGGTTGATTTGAATGGACAATTTTAACATGATTTAAGTCTTGTTATATCAATTTGCATTGATTTTATGAGAATCAAATATGCATGTCTCTATTTATTTTTAATTTTTGATTTTTTTATGGATTATGTATGATTTAATTTTAGTAACATGTTTTATGCATGAATTTCCAGTACCCATGCAATTTCTTCATTTATCATGGGATAAGCATGCATTAACAAGGTTTTCCATAATATTTATGATGTTGGTTATTACCCAATTATGATTATGACTATGATTTTAAGGCAAGTATGGTTATGACATGAAATGTGAGCACGTAATGTTTATGATATGACTTTAAGCAATTATAGGTGTGTATAGACCATCATGTACAAGTATACATGAGATCTTCCTATGTATGAAATAAAGAATTATGAAGTATTATTTGGCTTTTAAGCCCATGTACATTGATGTCTCTCAACCTGACTAATCAAAGCCAGAAAGGGTGGGCATCATCAACATAACAACCTAACTTTAGAGGTTAGGGTCGATCCCATAGGGAATTATTATTCAACGTGAAAGTGACTTGTTGGACCAAGTAATTACACGATCTGAGGGGTTGCAATAATCAAAATAGAGTTCAGCTAACAAGTGCAAATTATCAAATTAAATAGCTATTAAGGGAAGATGCAAGGGATGCGTAAATATGGGCAATAATCTAACAAATGGGTCTAGATACTTCACTAATTGAGTTGATGTTGAGTGAATAGGACAGGTTTCTTGTAACCCAAATCAAATATAATAAATGGGCATTTGTATGAATCAACTAAGATATCATATGCAGATCGTCGAGGACACACTTGGCTTAAGATGTCGAGTAAAACAGCAACTACCTTGGCTATTGAATCCATGAATGTGGATACCAACTAAAATCCCTTAAGGTTTCTGGCCATTATATTCATTTCACACTTTAATAGTCCCAGCTAAAGTAATAATTAGAGATCTAAAACAAAACACCCAAGTTTGCAACCTTGAATTTCATACATTAAACTTAGAAATGGATATAAATTCACCCAAATCAACTATAGAGAAGTCAAGATATCACAAACCTATTAAGTAACTTAAAGACCCAAATGAAAAGCACACACCAAGCATGGGGTTTTTAGCCACACATGTTAGAAACTAAAGGTTGATTACAATACATTGTAGAAGAAGTCATAGGTAATAAGATTGAGTACATACTAGTGGTTGTCACCAGCTAATCTTCTCCAATTTTGTGGCCAAAAGCTTCAAAATCCTAGCCTCCGTTGTACTTTCATAGGAAAGTTCTATGCACTACTACTTGAAACGACCCCAAAAAGTGTCCGAAATCGTAATTTTGATATATCTTAAAATTTATGCGTGATATCAAACATTTGAGTTCATATTCTTGATTAAGAGGCAAAATTGAGTGGAAAATAGGTCTAACCTTGATTTTAGAGCAATCAAATCACAATTTCAATTTTCCAAATTTTTCTTATACAGAATGAGTACGCGCTCCTAGCGAGATGCAGCCTGGGCACGGACTAGTGTAATTTTTGCCCAGTTATTTTTAGTTCGGTCTAAGAGTTTTGAGTCTTAGGCCTAAGTCTTCCCATGCGTGAAAAATACTTATACTTAGCCATATTTAACCTTCATATCATACAAGACAATCCTGAATACTCTCTCAAACACTTAGACAAATATTTCACCCCAAATTTCAAGTCCCAAAACTTATCAAGATCTTAAGGATTTCACTCAAGCTTCAAGTCTCCATTTTCAATCTTCATCAATTGATTTTCCAAAGTTAAAGTATGTGGGTTTCAACCATTGGGTCCTTTCGTGCATGGTGCCCAAGCTTCCTTTTTATCGAAATTAGATGTTTCTAAGTTGATTTTACTTATGGGTCTTCTATTATAAATTTGACTTGAACTATGATGGGGTTTTGTAAAAGTGTGACTGTTTGTATATATGTTCTGAGCTATGAATATTAGATATATATTGAGACTTGATGAAGGGTTTTGACGTATATTGCATGAGGGTATTACGAAATATTGGTGGGTTGTTTTACATTAAATATACTTGCATGATTTCATTCTTGAATTGTGTGGTCTTACACTAGCATTGCACACCCACCAAGTGTTTGATAAAGTGTCTGGTTAATGTATCTTGAGTTGTTGAAGGCCTAATGCTTGGCATATGAGTTAATTGACTTAATAATGATGAAAAGGTGATATGTATGTGTTGATTTCACGAGAAGTATCTATTGTATTGTGAGTTCACCATGGCTAATTGAGGGGTGATTCCTCAATCATCTCGGATGGGGGTGGTAAGCCATTAACCAACTGGGGTTGGTATCTCAATTACTTCTAGCGGAGGGTGGTCATATCTGTCAACTAATTGAGAGGTTGGTACCTAAATCGCCTCAGATGGGGGTGGTAAGACATCAACCAATTGAGGGGTTGGTACCTCAATCACATTCGGCAGAGGGTGGTCATGTCTTTTAACCATTTGAGGGGTTAGTCCCTCAATCACTTCTAAGGGTGGCCTACCTTACATTCCATGGACTATGTTGCTTGGTCTATGATGATTATCTATTACCACATATGTAATAAATTCTGTATATAAGCATGTTTACTTCAAATATCATTCATGCATGTCATATTGTTATATTTTAATCTATTGCCTAATTATGCATTTTGACTATGTTTCTTATCTAATGTTGCATTGCATCCTACATACTTAGTACATTCAAATGTATTAACGCATACTCTATGCCTACATTATGTTATCATGCAGGAACTGGAGCCTCACTTGATCACCCTCCTCCTCCACTTGGCTAGTGCGTTATCTCTCAAAGCAAGTTGGTGAATCCTAAACTTTGATGACATACTTCTATTGATTTATGCTATGTATAGACTCTCTTTTCTTTATTATATGCTTTGACTATGAGGGTAAGCCTGGTTGCTTGTCTTGGCCCCCGCTAATTCCTATGTTTAGAGGTGTTGTTCGAAAAGTTATGTAATGATGCTAAAAGCTTGACTCCCTTTGTCTCTTTGATGTTTTGTGATATGAAGGATGTCCCTTAGCCCCGTAACCCCTCTTTACCATCTCTTATTGTTGTTTTATTGCTTTTCTGCCAAGGATATGTAATGATATGTTAATAGGCTTAACTGGGGTCCCTTCGGGTTCCCCATTCACTGTGTCACATCTAGGTCCTAGGCTTTAGGCATGACAAATTTGATATCAGAGCACTAGGTTGTTAATTATCCTCGTTATCCAACACACTGCATTGATTAGAGTCTTATTCATGGTTGTGTTGTGCACCACAACTATGAGTAAATGTCTCCCTTCTTCTTATTCTATGTCATGCTATAGAAGTTAAGGTAAGATTTCCCCTCTAATGATTGTTCTTTGCTATGTTAGATCATGCCTTACACAAGAGGAAAAAGAGCCCGCACACTCGAGGAACAACCGACTCATGGTGAGCTCCGGGATGTTCTCACTTTGCTAGCTCAAATTGTGGCTAATCAAGTCAACCAAGGGGATGAAGCTCCTCATGCTCCAACACCAATATCTAGGGTGAAGGACTTTATGATGATGAACCCATCGGAGTTCAATGGGTCTAAGATGGAAGAGGACCCTCAATAATTTGTTAATAAGTTTCACAAAGTATTGGCTATCATGGGTGTGAGGTTGGAAGAGACGTTCCAATGGGACTTTTAGGCTATACAATATGCCCATAAGGCATCGTCGAGCTTGGCTACCCAGTCACTCCTATTCCCATTCACAGTCTTTACAATAATCATCTTAATCTCCCTATTCAATACCTCTTCCTGCCCATTTGCTGGAGGATGGTATGGAGTTGTTACCCTGTGTTTTACTTCATATTTGCTCAACAATGCTCCAAACACTCTATTGTAAAAGTGTGACCCACCATTGCTAATAATTACCCTTAGAGTGCCAAAACAAACTGAGTATATTTTTCTTTAAGAACTGCACTACTCCTTTGCCATCACTCATTGGTAACATTATAACTTCAACCTATTTAGAGACATAATCGATAGCGAGGAGGTTGTATTTATTACAAAAGGAGCTTGTGAGAAGGTCCCATAAAATCCATTCCCTACCTATAAAATATTTCTAACTTTAAAATTAGGGTTAATGGAAATTCATGCCTTATCGAGATGCTACATTGCAATTGAGACTTTGAGCAAGCTTTGGTGAACTCATGAGCATTTTTATGCAATTTTGTCCAATAATAACAACTTTGAAATACCTTAGATGCAGTTCAAATTCCTCTATTATGGCCACCTACTGTGGATGAATGACGTTCTTCTAAAATATCTAGCATAGTTGAATAAGGTACATATCTCCAGGTCATGTTATCCGCACATTCTTTGAAACGATAAGGCTCATCCCAATAATATTTCTTTACATTATGCAGGAATTTCTGCCTCTTGTGAGGAGTTGTAAAATCTAGTATGATACCACTGACCTTCATCACTGCTTCATCTGGAAAATTATCAGAAATTTCCTTCTCTTTAACTTGAGAATTAGGTGATTCAAGCCTAGATAAATAAACAACCACTTGATTTTCACAACCTCTCCTATCTTGTACCCCAAAATCAAATTCCTGCAGCAATACCAATCGTATAAGCCTTGACTTCACATCCTTCTTCACCATTAGTTAGCGAAGTGCAATATTTTCAACGTGAACAACACTTCTGTGCCAAGGAGATACACCTGGAATTTTTGAAATGCATATACTACAACTAGTAGCTCGTGCTCTATAATTGTATAATTTTTTTGAGCTATATTCAACATCTTGTTGGCATGGTATATTGGATGAAAAGGTTTCTCTACTCACTGACCCAACATTACTCTAAGAGCCACACCACTAGCATGACACATCACCTTAAATGGTTTAGACCAATCCAGAGAAATTATCACTGGAGCTTCAACTAATATCTGCTTGAGAGTTTCAAATGACTGCAAGCAAGAACTATCAACGACGAATTGTGATTCTTTTTCCAACAGCTTGTAGATGGGGCTTGCTATTTTTGCAAAATCTTTAATCAATCTTCGATACAATCTAGCATGTCCCAAGAAACTCCTCAATCCCTTAACTGAATAGGGGGAGGTAGCTTTGCAATTACGTCAACCTTGGCTTGGTCAACTTGTAACCCTTCCTCGAGATCTTACTACCCAACATTATTCCTTTATTGACCATGAAGTGGAATTTTTCCCAATTGAGAACCAAGTTAGTTTCCACACACCTCTAAAACACTTCCTCTAAATGACTTAGACATTGATCAAAAAGGTGTCACCCATTACCAAACAATCATCCACAAATACCTCCATTGAGTCCTTTACCACGTCGACAAAGATGGATAACATACATCGTTGAAATGTGATAGGGGAAATACATAGACCAAATGGCATTCTCTTAAAAGAAAAGGTACCATAAGGGCATGTAAAGTAAAACACCCCAAAAACTTCCCAAAAATGTGCCTCGAAAATGGCCATAATTGCAATTTTCATATATCTCAAAATTCATTTTTGATATCGAAAATCTAACTTCACATTCGTGATCAGGAGGCAAAATTGAGTTGAGGATGGGTCTAACCCAGATTTTAGCGCAACAATATCAAATTCTAAAGCAACAGTATCACATTCACATCCCTAATGAATGTTCTTTGCTATGCTATATCATGACAATCCCAAGAAGAAGAAGAGCTCATACACATGAAGAACAACCGGCTCATGAAGAGCTCTGGGATACTATTTCCATGTTAGCACAAGCTATGACTAATCAAATCAACCAAGGGGCCCAAGCCTTTTATACTCCTACTCTGTCATCTAAGGTAAGGGACTTCATGAGGATGAACCCACTGGAGTTCTGCAGGTCTAAAGTAGATGATGATCCTCAAGAATTTGTTGATGAAGTGTACAAATTGTTGTCTATTATGGGTGTAAGATTGGAAAAAGAAGGCGGAGTTGGCAGCTTACCAACTCAAAGGGGTGGCCCAAATATGGTTTACTCTATGAAAGGAGGAGAAGGGGAACAACAATATGATTATTTGGGATGAGATTAATGCGTCCTTTCTCAATCAATTCTTTCCACTTGAGCTGAGGGAGGCCAAAATGCTGGAGTTCATAAATTTTAAGCAAAGGTCCATGAGTGTGAGGGAGTATGCCCTTAAGTTCAACCAACTCTCTAAATATGCTCCGCAATTGGTAGCCGAGCCAAGGTCCAGGATGAATAAGTCTGTGATGGGTATATTCGATTTGGTCAGTGAGGAGTGCCATGTCACTATATTAATTGGTGATATGGATTTTCCAACCTCATGACTTATGCCGGACAATTGAAAGGGGAAAAGTTGAGAAAACGGAGAAGTGGTGAGGCCAAGAGGGCCCGTTTTGATGGTAAGTTCCAAGGTCCCAAGGATGGCTGGTTTCTTCAAGGCCAAGGGTCTTCTCATGCTCCTAATTGAAGGTTTGCCAAAGACTACTCAAGGGCCCAAGGTGATGGTGGTGTGGTTCCTACTTCTATGTGTCCAAAATGTGTTATAGGCCATGGTGGCCCATGTTTGAGGGACACTAATGTTTACTATAGTTGTGGAGAAGGTGTCACAAGAAGGTTGATTGTCCTCATAATCAAAATAAGTGTAAGGATGTTTGTCCACAAGGCCAGGTGCAAGTGCCGTTCGTTTGGGGAGAGGAGGTCAACATGGTGGTGGTACCCTAAGGCACAACCGGTTCTATGCTCTGCAAGGGAGGAAATGGGTAGATGAGGTGCCTGATGTCGTCACCGGTATGTTAAAAGTCTTTTATTTTGATGTGTCAACATTGAGAGACCCGGGTGCCGATCTTTATTTTGCTACTCCTTTTGTTGCCAAAAGGTTTCATGTTGAACTCGAATTGTTGTGTGTCTTATGAGGTGTCTACTCTCATTGGTGCATTTATTGTTGCTAGAAAGGTCTATAGAAGTTGTCCCACTTGTATTTTTGCATAAAATATTGCCTTGTGATCTTGTTGAGTTGGACGTGGTGGATTTTGATGTCATTCTTGGGATGGATTGGTTGCATGCATATTATGCCTCTATTGATTGTAGAATCTGTAGGGTCAAATTCCAATTCCCAAATGAACTCGTCCTTGAGTGGTTAAGGGTAGGTTTATCTCTTGCATTAAAGCCGAAAAGTTGATCTCTAAGGGATGTCTCCATCATCTTGTAAGGGTTATGGATGTTGAGTTCAAAGTCCTTCCCATAGAGTCGGTTCCAATGGTTAATGAGTTTTTTGATGTCTTTCCTAGTGACCTTCCTGGTGTTCCTCCCTAAAGGGAAATAGACTTTGGTATAGACCTCTTTCTCGATACCCAACCCATTTCTATTCCCCCTTACCATATGGCCCTGGCGAAGTTAAAGGAGTTGAAGGATCAATTGAGGGATTTGTTGGAAAAGGGTTTTATTAGGCCTAGCCAATCACCTTGGGGTGCACCAGTGTTAGTTGTGAAGAAGAAGGATGGTTCTCTTAGGACGTGTATTGACTACCGACAACTTAGTAAGGACACCACAAAGAATAAGTATCCTCTACTAAGGATTGATGATCTATTTGACTAACTTTAAGGGGCTAGTCATTTCCATTAGATTGTTCTTCAGTCTGGGTATCATCAACTGAAAGTGAGGAGAGTGACATTCCCATGACGGCCTTCCGCACTAGATATAGGCACGATGAATATGTCTTTTGCGTTGACCAATGCACCAGCTATCTTCATGGTTCTTATGAATAGGATCTTTAAACCATACCATGATTTGTTTGTCATGGTTTTCATTGATGATATTTTGATCTATTCCCATAGTAAGGAGGAGCATATGAGCTGTTTTAGGGTAGTGTTGCAAAAATTTGAGGAAAGAGAAGTGGTATGCTCATTCTGAAAAATGAGAATTTTAGTTGAAAGAGGGTGTATTTCTAGGTCATGTGGTGTCGGGGGATGGTATTAAGATGGATCTCATAAAGACAGAAGTGATTAGGAAGTGTCCTAGACCTTTGACATCCATTGGACATTAGGAGCTTCTTGGGCTTAGCGGGTTATTACCGAAGGTTTGTGAATGGGTTTTCCTCTATTGCTTCTCCCATGACTAAGCTGACCCAAAAGAAGGCAAAATTTTTGTGGATCGATGAGTGTAAACGAGTTTCCAAACCTTAAAGGATAAGCTTGTCTCCGCTCCTCTCTTGTCTCTACCGGAAGAGTTGAAGAGTTTTTTGTGTATTGTGATGCCTCAGGAATTGGTTTAGTTTGTGTTTTGATGCAAAATGGTAAGGTGATAGATTATATATCTAGACAACTTAAGGTGCATGAAAAGAATTATCCTACCCGTGATCTTAAATTAGCCGCTGTGGTTTTTTCTTGAAAATTTAGCATCATTACTTATATGGGGTGCATGTTGATGTGTTTACCGATCAGAAGAGTCTCCAATATAAGTTCGTTCAAAGTGATCTCAACTTGAGGCAACAAAGGTAGTTAGAGCTTCTTAAGGATTATGATATGAGTGAGCATTATCACCCTGGTATGGATAATGTTGTGGTCGATGCTTTGAGTAGGGTGTTTATGGGTAGCCTAGATCATTTTGATGATGGGGGCAAAGAGGTGGCTAAAGAAGTTTATCGGTTGGCCAGACTGGGGGTTAGGTTGGAAGAGGATGATAATGGTGTTATTGTGGTTGTTGATGGTTCAAAATCTTCCTTGGTTGATTATGTAAAAGAAAGGAAGGATCTTGATTCCTCCTTAATAGAATTGAAGGCGTTGATGAGAGATAGTAAGGTGGAGGTTTTCTCCCAAGGGGGAGATGGTGCCCTTAGGTACCAAGGTAGATTGTGTGTGTCTTGTATTGATTACTTGAGAGAGAAGATTCTTGATAAGGCTCATAATTCTTCCTATTCTATTTACCTTGGTTCTACAAAGATATATAGGGATTTAAGGGATGTGTTTTGGTGGGGTGGTGTGAAGAGGGATATTGCTATGTTTGTGTTTGATTGGCGTAATTGTCAGTCAAAGCCAGACATCAAAGGCCAAGTGTCCTAACCCAAGATGTAGAGATTCCCACTTGGAAGTAGGAGGAACTTAAAATGGATTTTGTGGTTGGGTTGCCTAAGTATTAAAAGGGTTTTGACTTCGTTGGGTTATGGTTGATAGGACGACAAAGTTAGCTCATTTCCTACCGATTAAGACTACTTATGGTGCCGAAGATTATGCTAAGTTTTACATTCATGAATTGGTTAGATTGCATGGGGTACCTTTGTCTATCATATCGAATCGTGGTGCTCAATTTACTTCTCACTTTTTGAAGTCCTTCCAAAGGGGTCTTGCTACCAAGATAAAGCTTAGTAGGACGTTTCACCCTCAAACGGATGGCCAAGTCTAAAGAACTATCTAAACTCTTGAGGATATACTCAGGGCTTGTGTTTTGGAGTTTAAGGATAGTTGGGATGACCATCTTCCACTCATTGAGTTTTCTTATTATAAAAGCTATCATTCTAACATTGGTATGGCTGCTTTTGAGGCTCTCTATGGTAGACTTTGTAGGTCCTTGATTGGATGGTTTGATGTAGGGAAAATGTCTTTGTTGGGTTCGGATCTGGTCATGAAGGCTATGGAGAAGGTAACGTTGATTAGAGGAAGGCTGAAAATAGCCCAAAGTCGTCAAAAGTCCTATGTCGATGTGAGGAGAAGGGATCTTGAATTTAAGGTTGGTGATTGGGTCTATTTGAATGTTTCACCCATGAAAGGTATGGGTAAATTGGGTCTAAGATTTGTGGGTCCTTATAGGATGTTGAGGAGGATTGGTAAGGTGACTTATGAGTTGGAGTTACCCAATGACATGAGTATAGTTCATCTAATCTTCCATATGTCTATGTTGAGGAAATGTTTGGGTGATCCAAGTGCTATTGTGCCTCTTGATGTGGTGGGTATTGTTGATGACAATTTAACTTATGAAGAGGTCCCGATAGAAATTTTGGATAGATAAGTGAAGAGCTTGAGGAACAAGGATGTTGCTTCCGTCAAAGTTCTTTGGAGAAACCAACAAGTTGAGAGTGCTAAATAGGAAGCCGAGGCGGACATGCAAAAGAGATATCCCCATCTCTCCGTTCTACTCAAGACTAAGGTACTAATTCTATGTCTCCTATGTGATTTCAAGTCTTATGTTTCAGCCCTTATGTCATTTGTATGCATTCATGTTTATGTTGACAAGTTCATGGTGATTTTGACACTTATGTTGTGATTTTGAAAATGATGTTTAAGTGCATTGCTTCATTCTTATTGGAGCTGATTTCTTCATGATTACTCTTTTTTGTATGCTTCTTTGACATTCAGGGACAAATGTTCCCAAGGATGTTGAAACGACCCCAAAAAGGTGCCTGAAAATGTGCCTCAAAAGTGTTCATAATCGTAATTTCCTTACATCTCAAAATTCGTTCATGATATCGGAAATCCAACTTCATATTCGTGATGAGGGGAAAAATTGAGTGGGAAATAGGTCTAACCCCAATTGTAGAGCAATCGTATCAAAATTTCATTTTCCATAATTTGCAATTTCCAGAGACAATCCGCACCCCTAGCGCGACGCGACCAGGCGCGAATCTATGTTAATTTTGGCAAGTTTTTGTTGTTCGGTCCAAGGCCTTTGGGTCTTGTGCCTAAGGATTCCCATGCGCACACTTAGTCATTTTTCGACCTCAGATCATCCAAGACATTCCCCAAAACCCTCTCAATCACTTAGCCAAATATTTCACTCTAAATCAAGTGTCCCAAACTCATTCTATATCTTAAGGAATTCACTCAAGCTTCAAGTTCTCAATCAACTTTTCATCAATGAATTCTCCAAAGATGAGGTATGTGGGTTTTAGCCATTGGTTCCTTTCACCCATGGTGCCTAACATTCCTTTTTACAAATATTGCATGTTTCTAAGTCGATTTACTTATGGGTGTTTTTATTAAGAATTTGAGTATGAACTATGTTGGGGTTTGCAAAAGTGTGACTGTTTATGCTTATTTTGAACTATGAATCTAAGATCTATGATGATTTTGATGAGGGGTTTCAATGTATCTTGCATGATGGTATTACCAAGTGTTGGAGGGTTGATTTACGTCAAGTTTTCCTGCATTATTTCACTGTTGAATTGCATCATTTTACATTAGCATTACATACCTACCAAATGTTTGATAAAATACCCGGTCTAGGGTTCTTGAGAAATTAATGATCCATTGCATGACCTATGACTTGAATGACTTTATGATGATGAAAGGAAGGTATAGATATGTTGAATTCCTGAAAAATATCTATAGTGTTGCAAATTGACCACACCTTGTTGAGGGGATGCTATACCTCAATCACCATGGATGGTAGGGTGTTGAGGGGTTGGTACCTCAATCACCATGGATGGTAAGGTGTGACAACCATCAACTAATTGAGGGGTTGATACCTCAATCGCTTCTCTAAGGGGGTGGTAGGCCTTTGAGTCCATAATGGTGGTCTCTTACTACACATGTAATATGTTTTATATAAGCATGTTTACTTCAAGTATCATTCATGCATGTCATGTTGCTATATACTTATCCATTGCCTAATTATGCATTTCAATTATGTTGCCTATATCTTGTTGCATTACATCCTACATACTTAGTACAGTTAAGAGTACTAACACATACTCTATGCCTACATGATATTATCATATAGGAACCGAAGCTCTTCACGATCATCCTCATCCTCTCCGTGGCTAGTTGGTTATCTCGAAGATAAGCTATTGCTGAATCCTCAAAGTTCAGGGACTTAGCTATGCTATTCTTGCCTTTGTCAATTCCTAATTCTAAACTCTTTATACTATGAGGGTGAGCCTGGAAAGAGTCTTGGTCCCCACTTAAGTCTATATTTAGAGGTGTTGTTGGAACTAATGATGTGATGGTGTTGGAGCTTTGACTCTTTTATGATCTATGCTATGAAATATTCCCCTTAGTCCCTTTTATCCTTGTTTCTTCTATCTTGTTTTTGTTTAATTTCTTCTGTGACCAAGGACGTGTAGATGATATGCTAAGAGGCTTTTTTGGGTTCCCTTGGGTTCCCATTCACCATGTCATGTCTAAGGCCTAGGCTTGGGTCGTGACAGTATCATCCCTTATGTCATTTGTATGCATTCTTGTTTATGTTGACAAGTTCATGGTGATTTTGACACTTATGTTGAGATTTTTGAAAATGGTGTTTAAGTGCACTATTGCATTGTTGTTGGGAATGATTTTTTCATGATTACTCTTGTTGTGTACAATTCTTTGATGTACGGGGATGTATATTTCCAAGGGGGAGATATTGAAACACCCCAAAAAAGTGCCCAAAAATGTGCCTCGAAAATGCCCACAATCATAATTTTCATATATCTCAAAATTTGTGTGTGATATCAAAAATTCGATTTCACATTAGTAATCCGAGGACAAAATTGAGTGAGAAATGGGTCTAACCCCGATTTTAGAGAAACCATATCAAAATTGGATTTTCTAAAGTAATGAAAAACAGTGAAGTTTCCATGCCTTTGGCGTGATGCTGCTAGCGAACGGACCTATATATTTTTTTGCTAGTTTTTCTTACTTCATTCCAAGGCTTTGAGGCGTTGGGCCTAAGCCTTCCTATGCATAAAAACACCTATACTTAGTCATTTTTCAACACCATATCATTCAAGACATTACCCAAAAGCCTCTCAAACACTTAGCCAAATATCTCAAAATCAAGTGTCCCAAACTCATTTCCAGATCTCAAGGAATTCATTCGTGCTTTAAGTTCTCATTCAAATCTTCATCCCGTAAATCAGTAAAGTTGAGTTATGTGGGGTTCGACCATTAGGTTCTTTCACCCACGGTGCCCAACCTTCTTTTCTAAGTAAATAGCATGATTTTTCAAGTTGATTTAACTATGGGTATTTCTTATTATGAATTGATTATGAACTCCATTGGGGTTTTATAAAAATGTGTCTGTTTAAGCATATCTTGAACTATGAATGTAAGATCTATTTTGAGATTTCATGAACGGTTTCAATGCATATTGCATGAGGGTGTTAGGGTTGATTTGCATTAAGTTTTCTTACATAATCTCACCCTTGAATTGCATGTTTTTGAACTAGCATTACACACTCGCCAAGTGTTAGATAAAATGTCCGATTAAGGGTTCTTGAGTTATTGAAGGTTTATTGCATGGCTTATGAGTTAAGTGACTTTATGATGATGAAAGTAACATATGAATGTCTTGATTTCATAAAAAGTATTTATAATGTTGCAAGTTGACCACACCTTTTTGAGGGGGTGCTATGCCTCAATCACCTTGTCGAGGGGTGCTAGGCCCGTATTACCATGTTGAGGGGTATATACCTTGAGCACCTTATCAGAGGGTGCTAGGATCTTACTACCATGTTGAGGGGTATAAACCTTGACCACCTTGTCGGAGGGTGCTAGGCCTATACTACCATGTTGAGGGGTATATAATTGACCACCTTGTTGGAGGGTGCAAGGCCCGTACTACCAATTGAGGGGTAGATACCTCAATCACCTTCCAAGGGGGTTCTAGGCCTTGGATTCCATGTACTAAGTTGCTTTCTCTATATTGTCAGTCTCTTCCTACACATGAACTATGTTTCCATATAAGCATGTTTTACTTCAAGCATTGATCATGCATGCCATGTTGCTAATATACCATCTCTTGCTTATATATATGCACTTCGATTATGTTGCGTATCTCGTGTTGCATTGCATCCTACATACTTAGTACATTCAAATTTAATACATGCTTTATGCTTGGATGATGTTACCATATAGGAACCAGAGCCCCTCAGGATCATCCTCCCTGTGGCTAGTTGACTACTAATAGAAAACCTATTGGTGAGTCCTCAAGTTCGGGGCCACTAGATTTGCACTCTTACTTTTGCTATTTCCTTATGTTGCACTTGATATCAGAAGGGTGAGCCCGGAAAGTTGTCTTGGCCCTCGCCCAATCTATGCTAGAGGTGTTGTTGGACAAGTTATGTAGTTATGCTTTAAGCTTTGAGTCTTTGATGATTTATACTATGAATGACTTCCCTAGTTCCTTTATCCTTATTTCTATTCTCTTATTTTTGTTTAATTGCTTCCACGACCAATGATGTGTAAATGATAAGCTAAGAGGCTTGTTTGGGGTCCTTTGGGTTTCCATTCTCCATGTCACGTCTAGTCCCTAGGCTTGGGTCGTGACATAAAGGTACTCTTATCTTGATCCTCGGGTGTAATGGATATTTTATTGTATCTAGAGTATCCATCTAGAAAGCAATACCGCCCCCCTTCTGGCAAGCCAATCTAGTATTTAGTCCATGAACAGTAATGGGAACTGATCTTTTTCTGTAGTTGCATTTAATTTCTGGTAGTCCATACATATTGTCCACCTGCAGACTAGCTGTGCTGGTATTAGCTGGCCCTTTTCATTTGGAACCACAGTCATGCCCCTCCTTTTTTGGCACACACTGAACGAGACTCACCCAATTAGTATCCGCAATTAGGTATATCACACCACCGTCCAACCACTTAATGATCTCTTTTTTTCACCACCTCTTTGATAGGTGGATTTAATCTGCGTTGGTGCTCCACAATAGGCTTACAACCTTGAACAAATTTGATCTTATGAGTGTAAATCCCCTAGGAAGTGCCCACAATGTTATGTGTTGTTCAACCTATGGCTTTAACATGTTTCTTGAGTTCTTAGCAAGAGCTTTGATTTGTTTCTCTAGTAGATCAGCTGCAACAATTACCAGCAAGGTTTTGTTGTAACCCAAGAAAGCATATTGCAATTGACTTGGTAGTTCTTTTAGCTCAACCTTAGGTGGATCCTAATAGATGGTTTTGCTGGTAGTGTGTCCCAGTTTTTGAAAAAAATATCAAGTTTAACCAGGTTTCTTGGACGACTTCTAGACCCTATCATAGAAGCTACTTCTTGATCGCAGTCATTCTCATCTTCCTTACCATAATTTAGCATAATATCGACCATCGAATTAGCCCCTAAATAGGATAACTCCCCAAGGTTTTGTACGATCTCATAAACTACATCAGCATTCGTATTTACATGAAAATCATCATGCCCTTGCAAAGTTTTATCAACATTAAAACTCACTTCTTCATCATTCACTCTGAATTTCGTGCTCCCACTTCCCACATCTATTAATGCTCTACCTGTAGCCAAAAATGGTCATCCCTAAATGATGGGCATGTTAATGTCTAGGTCACAGTCCAACACTATAAAATTAGATGGGAATATAAATTTGTTTACTCTCCCCAACACATCATTCTATATCCTAACTGGTCATTTGATTGACCGGTCAGCCATAATTAGCTTCATGGTTGTTGGGCCCAAATGTTTACATCGAGCTGGTCAAATACCATTAGGGGCATAAGATTTACACTATCTCCCAAATCATATAGGGCTCTTTTGAAGTTACATGCCATAATTGTGCACGGTATTGTAAATGCATCCAGATCCTTTCTTTTCTCCACCATTTGAGCGCCATAGCTATGTGGATTTTCAATTGCCTCACAATCTGAGGCTCTTTTTGGTTACTGATTTGTTCATCAATTATTCATATGTTGGCATCTTATTGAGAACCTCAACTAAGGGAATATTGATTGCCAAAGAAGTGAAGGTAGATAGAAGTTCTTAGAACTTAGCTTTGTCGTCTTCTTTCCTATTATGCTGAGTAAAACTTGAAACCTCCATGTGTAGCTCTTTAGGAGTGATTCCCCTTTCATTCAATTCAGCTTCAGCTGCATTATTACCTTTTGTTCATTTCTCACTTGCCCCAAATAAAGGTGTCTCAATTTCCATGTCATTTTCACATGGGATGCTGGTTTCAGTGGTGATGTTAATGCAATTTTGACCATTACCTATTGTCAAGTCATGCTATTGTGCTGGAAGAGACTCCAAACATTTAATTTATGTTGCATGAGATAGTACAGTGTGGATAAACTGGGAAAGCCCCAATTTCATTTCACCTAGAACTTCATCCAAAGCTTCCACTTTGTTCAAAATGAGAGCAAGCATCTCATTGACTTGTGACTTGTATGGGTCTTCCCATTTTTGAGGCAATTTATATTATTCTTCTCTCTCATAATGACATTGCACCATTTTTCTCACTCCTCGACCATAACTCAATTCAACTTCAAAGTTCCGACCATGATTCTCGAGTGACTGCTAAAAGGGAAACAGAGAACCCAACACTTAATTCCCAATAAAATACACTTCCTCAATTTATTCGCTCTCAGCTGAGTCATGCTTGTGGGACAAGGAATTTGTAGCTTGAAGAACTTTAAGACGATGTACTTGAGTTACATGTTATGCTATATAATCTAACTTTCTCACCATTTGAGACATGGTCTCATCTTGTTCCTTCTCTTTAGCCTGATGTTCCTCATATATCCAAACCCTTGCAATTCGAGCATAGTTCTTATGAGTATACCATGCTTTACTCATTTTTATCACTTCATCTTGCAATTCTATAGATGCTGTGAATGTTTGCTTCATAAATCCGCCTCAAACCAGCCGTTCTGCCATGTTTTAGTTACCACTCAGGCTAACATATAAATAATACAACAGCAAATGCCAAGAAATACCATGAGTCGGACAATGAAGAAGAAGCTTGCGAAATAGCTGTCAAGCTTTATGTAATGGTTTATCATCTACCCTTTTAGAATTCTCTATATTCCACCTTAGATTGATCATCCTTGAAGGCGGGAAGAATTGCTCAAGGAACTCATGTTGCAATTCATCCCACGATGTGATTGATCCATGAAAATGCTCAGCTAACCACTTCACATCTTCTCCTATTATGGAAAAAGGGGAAGTCTCAGTCTGATCGCCTCTTGCATGACTCCCAATACTTGAATGGTGAACATGCATCAATGAAATTCAGGAGGTGTTCATGGGGGTCTTCAAATTCTTGTCCTCTGAATAATCCTCTATGATGAAGTAATAACAACATTATGTTAGTAATTTTGAACTCGTCATTTGCAGCTATTGAGGGCAACAAGATTCCCCCGTCACTACTCACTTGGTCCCATTTGGTAATCCAGAGGTCATTTATGTCTCCCATGATTTTCCCCTGTATACTTCACTCATCATCCATGTTCACACCTATTTCCAATAGCATAAAAAAGAAGAAAATAGTAAAAAGAATTACAACAACAAGAACAAAGCTCAACAAACACTTCCAATATGAACATGCTGAGTCCCCGCAATAGTGCAATTTCTGAGATCGCTCAACCCAACTACTCAAAGATAGTAATTAACATAATAACGCAAGTTTAGAGGTCAGGGACAATCCCACAGGGAATCATTGTTGAAGGTGGAAGTGACTCCTCGACAAGTAATTGTAGGATCTAGGGGTTTTCAGTAATCAAAACAGAGTTCAACTAACAAGTTCTAATTATTGAGTAAAATAGTTATTAAGAAAAGACGTTGGGGATGTGAAAATATGGGCAATAATCTAATAAATGGGTCTAGATAATTGACTAATTAAGTTGAAGTTGAGTGAATAGGCTAGGTTTCTTGTAACCCAAATCACCTACGATAAATGAGTGTTTCGCATAATCAGCTACAATATCACATGAAAACCACCGAGGACATTTTTGGCCTATGAAGCCGAGAAAAACATAAGCTACCTTGTCCATTGAATCCTTGAATGTGGATATCAACTGAAACCTTATGAGATTTCTGGCCATTATATCTATTTCACACTATAATAATCCCAGTCAAGGTAACAATTAGAGATCTAAAACAAAAGCCCAAGTTTACAACCTTGAAATTTATAAATTAAACTTAGGAACGGATATAAATTCACCCAAATCAACTATAAAGAAGTCAAGATATCACAAACCCATTAACTTAAAGACCCATATCAAAAACACACCACCAAATGGGGGTTTTAGCCACACATGTTAGAAATTAAAGGTTGATTATCATACATAGTAGCAAAGGTCATGGGTAACATGATTGAGTACAAATCAGTGATTATCACCAACCAATATTCTTAAATTTGTTTCCCAAAAGCTTCAAAACCCTGGCATCCCTTGTACTCTAAGAGCAAAGTTCTATGTATTACTTCTATAGTGCTATTTTTCTAATATGGAATGACCAGGTGATGTACAATGTGCTTTCCAAAATTGCTTATACACTCAGTGCAAATGTGTGAAACTTTATGTTGCAAAATACCATTCGACGGTCAAGGTCGACCATCATCGAGCACTCAAGTGATGTACTGAATAGGTACTTGACCTTTTCCCTGTACATCTTTATGAGGCTTCTTCAACTGCAACATTAGGTGATGACTCTTTGCTCCTTCTTTCCAATTTGGCCATGCGCCAAAATATTCTTCACTTTGCTATTATGTTAGTGTTTTAGGGCTTTGGGTGCTTTAAGTTTAGGCGGTCACTTATGTAGTTCAACGTATCGCCAGTGAAATTTTCAAATTAGATCATGCTACTTTGAAATCTGATGGTGTTTTTCGTAGCAGTCCAAGGGAATAAATACATCAATTAAATTTCGGGATGCTTCATGAAGTGCTTCTTTCGGAGTTAAACTTCCGTTTGTCCATATTTCGATAAAAA
>JAABOM020119622.1:0-22751 GCA_011800125.2 Solanum clarkiae | reverse complement strand
CAGGCAGCAAGGAAACAACAAGCAACTAGAAATACAAATATATAACAGTAATCGGAACACGAGCTACAAATATAACAGTGACCCGAACAAGAAATACAGATAAAAACAAAAAAAGCAAGATATGTTGGTGAAAAAGCAAGAATTTCAACTGCAAGAATTATATAATATTCAATAATCAACAGTATACTCAAAACTCAAAACAAGATCGGTATGCAGTCTTATTGCAGTCAAGAAAGTAGTGAACAGAGAAGAGTTTGGAGGATATCACCTGGAAGCCGCAGGAGAATGTGACTGGAACTTGCGCCGGAAACTGTTTCTCGCCGGAAACTCACGCCGGGAACTTGCCGGAAAACTCTTGTTCAAAATCTGATTTTTCTGGTTCGAAACTGACCTCTGAAACCAAATTTTTTCTGGGTAATTCATAGTATTTCTTGAAATTCTGATCAGATCTGAGATGTGAAGATGTAGAGAGAGAAGAACGGGATGAATAGAATTCTTTGTCCCAAGAAGCAAAGAAAGAAGAACGGGATGAGATAATGTCAATTGGAACACTCGCTAAACGTAAAATCACTGCAATGTCTGCGCCGGAGCCGGAGATCCCTGGCGAATGTCCCTCTCGTGGGAGGAAACGACAATCGGAAGGAGAAGAAGAAGATTCAAGTGTAATCTGAGCGTTTAAACTGATCGGAAAATGCCGATTGACGCCGGAAGGAGAAGAAGAACATTCTTGCTTATCATGTCTCAAAATTTTCAATTTTTGTTATTTATTAATTAATATTTTCTCAAAAGACAATATATATTTAAAATATTTAACTTAATATCATTTATAAAGTCCCTTATTTGTTTACTATAAATTTGTAATTTTAGATAATTGACTTTTATTTTTAAATTTTAATATAACGTTGTGATTACATTTGTGAAACAAACAGGTCATTATAATTGCCAAACTATGTAATTACTAGGTTGGTAATTACTATCCTAATGATTATACTAATTCCAATTATCTGATGGCTTTCCTAACAAACCCTTTGCGTATTTGATATCTACTAAATCATCTTTATTTCCGACTTTATATTTCTTGTAAACTTATCAAATATTATCATCATAATTTTTTGTTCAGCCAGGTCTCACAGTTGTCTGGAAGGATGCTGCTTGTTGATGCAACTGGAAGCATTGATGTTATCATTCCAGATCTTCCATCAAGTTTGAATATCAATAACATATATGAGGTGTCATGCAACATCAATCTTCTTTCATTTGGCATTCCTCATTTCCTAATCATTTGGAGTGCAACACTATAAATGTTATGTGGTGCAAATTGTTTCATCCACTAAATATTTTCATTTTTCTTTCCCGCAAAATAATTTCTTCTCAGGTCAGAAATTTTTGGGCAATTATGGAAGACATAACCATGAAGCTGGGTCATGTGGATTTACTCAAAAATGAACCTTTCACGTGTAGAAGTATTTTTGATAATGCTCCACTTGTGAGGGAGATGAACATGCCACTGCTATTTTACTACAACCTGAGGGACCTAATACCTGTAAATCATCATTTAGCTACCTGTGTAGATTCACAAGTTGACTTTCGGAAGGTTGGACGAGGAAAATATCATCTCCTTCTGTTGATACACAAATTCCCTGTTCTGCAAAAGGTACGTGTCTGGCAAAAAATAGTACCGTCTTACAAGTTTGAGATAACAAATATAATCAGTCTCTGGATATGTTAGCATCAGTTTCAAGCAGGTCAACATGCTTCAAGTATATCAAGCGCATTTTCTGAGGCCTTAATTCTGCCTTGGGATTTACTCATTGCTGGCAAAAACAGAGATACCTGTATTGATAAGCCTTTGATAGATCAATTGAAGCAACCCATGAAGTTTTTTAATAGAATGGAAACCGGAAAGCTTATTGCATGTAAAAGACAAAAGTCTGAGCAACGGTCTAATGAGGCTTTGATATCTGCACTCGGTGATACTGGAAATGAACCGAGTTGCAGCTCCAGTCACCCTGCTTACTCATGCTCTTTTGTGGTTGGCAACTATCATGACTCATGCTGTCCAGAGGAAATCCCGTGTCTTGTGACGGGAAATTGTGTTAATTATCCTTTCCTTGGTATGTTGCACCACACAGACACCAAGGCAGATGTGGGGTCTTGTTCCAAACAAGTGAGAAGGGCATTGCTGGAATTCAAGTCTGAAGCTTTATCTGTTTATGAGGTATCCTTTTTGTTTGTTCTGATATCTGGCACATTAATAACATAAAATTTACGGTAACAACATAAACAAAACTTTTGTTCATTGACATTGCAGGTGTTAAAAATTGGCGGTCATTACCTTATCGAACATAAGAAAGAAGATGTGTTTTGTACTGATGCAATAGGTGATAAAATAGTTGTGAATTCGGGAACCAACATTTGGAGTGTTTCTTTTTCATCTGTCAATGTTCTCCAAACTTTTGATGTATCCTGCTTACTTCAACAGTCTGGCTCCTTTTTAAGTCACAATAGTGTTCTTCCAGAAGGCTATCATCAGTTTCAAATTCCAAACTCTGTGCCTAATGGAAGCAATGATATCTCTTCAGATGTCAACTTGTATATTCCATCTGATGTCACAAACTTATTTGATGTTAACTTGGAGTTTTTGGAGAACTGTTCTCTTGAACCTCTTGTTCCATTTGGAGAAATGACCAACATCTACCCCTCTGATCATAATTTGCCAGAGGGGAATCTAACATCTATTCATGGGCAAATCAAGGCTGTTCATTGTTCAGATGGAAAATCATATGCCGCACATTTAAGGTGTGAGAGCAACAATGGTGTTTGTCCATCATTATTCGTAGAAGGAACTACCAGCATCTGTGTCCACGTCTTAATGGACCATAAGATGGTATCTTATGTTTGCTTTTCATTTCCCGAACTTATCACATGATGCTTTTGCCTCCCTCTTGTTAGAAATTTTTCTTTTAACCTTAAGACTGTTTCATGATTGGCTAGGTCAAGATCTTTGGCTCTGCAAATAAACTTGCTTACCCTGCCGGATTTGGACGTGGTGTCATTGCATCATTTCACAGAGTACTTGCCCTCAGGTATGCAATTTCAGTATATTTTAGCAGCTCTTTCAGCTCAAGGATCCACCTCCTGCACTTCTACCTTGTAACATGTGGATACATTTTAGGTTCAAACTAAAAGTATTTTGTAGATTATAGCTATAGTTTTCTCTTGCAATTTTTAGGTGCTATTATTGCTTATTTCACTAAATTAGCTTTGTCATGTGAGTGCATATTTGACACATAAAATGAAGATTAAGATCTAGAGAAGATGCTGAAACATTCTAATATTTCTGACCTGTAAGCTTCCGCATATCTTGCATTATCAGTTAGTATGTTCCATTAACAAATTTCTCTATGTTTGACAAAATATACAGTAAAAACAGCTTAGATGATCAATAGTCCTTTTATATGGCGCTGGTTGACAAAGATTGCTTTCTTTTTGATACTGCAGTGTACTTTATGCATGCCTGGAGCCATGACACTACTGGTGTATTAATAATATGAATATTCTCTTTTAACATGGTAGCATTGATGCTATTTACCCAGCTCTCTGTTCTTTTTCCAGTGCGCAGGAGAGCTTTTTGTTGATACCTACATCCTTCATTGTTATCAACCCATCAAGTTTCATAAATGATCCTAGTAGTGATGCTTACACCTACAAATCTGCTGCCTTGGACTTGGATGGTGGTTCTCCATTCTATGCTAATACTGCATCTTTAATTGCTGATACTGTAAGCTGTTTAGTGACTCAACAAGTGGAGTTCCATTGCAGGGTAACCACAGTTCTTATGCAGATATTTTAGCTGGGTTAAAAATATGGCATCTCTGATCTTGTTGAAAAAAGAAAACATGTAACCCCTAGAACAACTTTTTCACTACCCTAACAACTTGCAAATTCTTCTCTTTTAGCCACTTCTTTAAACTCCTGCTAGAAAATCTGTCAACAACATTTGTTTTGGCCCTAAACATATTTTGAAAACCAGTTTATCTAAAATGAAAGTCACTTGGCCTCCACTGGCAGTGGAACACCCCAACTTTCATCATGACCATCTAGGCACTTCTGTTTCAAAGAGGTTTGTCTCATGAACACCTGACTTTGAAATGCACATCTAGACACTTTTAACGGGGTGAATTCTCAAAGTTGTGGTGTTAAGGGGCCAACTTAGACCAAGTTAAGGTGTCTAGGTGTGCATTTTCACAGTTGGGGTGTTTAGTTGCCCGTTGAGGCCAAGTTAAAGTGTCTTATCCAATGGTTCTTATTATGCCCATTTTGAAACGTTAAATAAATCTTCCAACACTTTGGCATGGTCTGCTCCATTTACAATTGGACAATCTGAATAATAACTTTTTATAGTTTCTTCTTTTGTTTCATTTTATTTTCTGCTTTTGGGTTGATATTTTTTGAGATGAGGGTCTTTCGGAAATAACCTCTCTATCTCTATGAGGTAGTGGTGAGGTCTGCGTACATTTTATCTTCCCGAGACCTAACTTGTGGGATTTCACTGGGCATGTTGTTCTTCTTCTTTTCTCTCATTCCATCTAATATCATTTGAGATTGAGTTTAAGGTTTGTGCAGTCGGCACAGAAAGCATTTTATGCCATCAGGTAAATGAAACTATAAACATTGTTACTGAATAAAATTTAAATTTAGGAAAAAAATAAAGGCCTGTAGGGTTCTAATTGTACTCCAATTCTGATGTTTGCCATATTTTTCTGAACTAGATCATCATAATCAGTCAAATAATCAAACACTGACTGAAAAATTTTATAAAAGGATGAGTAATTATTCAACACCTGAAATACTGGTGAACTTTATCCTCAACAGCTAAACCATTGTTGACTTCCGATCGGGAGCATCTTCTACACTTAAGGGATTATTGTAGCTTGTCCAAGACAATTTTCAATGTTCTATTACTTGAGAAGCATTTGAACCCCGAGATATCACATGAATATTGGCATCAAAATCTTAGATTGCATTAGGTATTTCAATCGCAGGAAGGTCAGAGGAATAAGGAATTAGGACAATCAAAGAAAGAGACCATGGAGGGAGGGTCTGGAGGAGAGATTGGGAGGGTTTGAAGGAGAGAGACAAGTGCACTTCACTTTCAGTGTTTAATTTTAGAAAAAGGAACAAGGATGGGTAACCTGCAATAGCAGGTAAATTTTACCTGATACTGTCAAAGCTTTTGTCCATTGACAGTGCACAAAACTTGAACTCTTCGGGAATCACCAACCAAATGGAAAAGAACAAAAAAAGAGAATGAAAAATGGTAATTGACAAGATACAGCTAATATTGCATATTGAAAGCTTCCACATGTGCTTCATCTTTTTTATTCCTTGTTTTGTTGATTTCTTCCCGTGGCCAACAATCTTTAGATTTTCTTGGGTGAAATAGTCTCTTCAGGTTGGAGCTTAAAATGCTAATAGAAATAGAAGAAGCTGTTGTCTTCTTTACTAACTTTAGTATCCAATTGTTATATTATTGGAAGTATTTGACTGGTTGCTTGCTATTTTAGAAAGTGTATTTGATCATGAGATCTAGGTATTTGACAAATTGAAAAGCTTTTAATGGCCTTTCTATAGGGATGACAGACATTCCCATCTAAGGCGAAGGAAGTTGAAAGAGTTTTAGGGTATACACGAGGTCACAGCAATGAATATTCAAAAGACCAGGGACATCCGTAATATTTTGGCTTGACATTTTCTAGGCACTTGTTGGATTTCTCTTCTCATAGGATATCCTCTTATTTTTTTCTTTTTGCTCATTTAATGTCAGGTTGTGGCTATTTATGTCCTCGTCCTGGAGTACAACACAAAAGACAGTTGTCATCGGTCAAGAACCGAGTCTAGACCTAATTCATTTGCGATTGACTTTCCACTTGCTGGTTTCATCCTTGGTATGTTTCTGGATTTAGATGTTTCAGAGCGTTTGATATATTAAAGAGCTCTACATGATTTTATCTTGCCATTTTCTAATTCTTCCTTCACTCTTACAGTCATGTGGAATTTATCTTAAAATTTAAAGAACCACCAAATTCTGTTTTGATTTTTATTTAAGAAGACTACCAGGTTTTTATATTTAGAATTTTTATGCAGAGATTTCCTCAACTTGTGTGGGACTGAGGGATAGTTGTTGTATACAGAGATATATATTGTTTCCTTTTTTCCCATAGTAAATGAGGTTTATTTTGCTACTGGAAAAAGCCTACTTGCAGCAGGCAGTTAGATCTTGTCCTGGTCTCTGAAAAGTTCCCTTTCCAGCTTTCAGATAATGCTAGTATTCCATGATTATTCTCTATGCTTGTGCAGATGATGGGTCATCCTCATGCTGTTGCTGGGCTAGTTGGGAGAAGGCAGCAGTTTTTCTGGGGTTACATGATGAAGAGGTTACAGGTGAAGCCTATGCCGAAACTCGCAAGAAGTCGAGGAAGATCAGGAAAACACAAGCATATAGCAGTTTAGCTTTTTCCTGTTTAAGGAGGATTATGAAGCGGCATGGCAGGGTCACTGTGAGAAACCAGGCCTCTAAATTTGATTCATCATGTCAAGATCTTGTGTTTTCTGCCAAGTCTCAGAAGATTATAAGTAGTTTGGATCGAGATTTCTTTCAGTCCCTCATCCTGAAAGCTTGTTGCAGCACCCTTTTGGTAAGTTTAATTTGCACGTAGCAGTCACGTGTTTTATATCTTCTCATCTTATAGTATGGATTAATACAAGTATCCATATATACCTATAGATACTAATGCATCTACCTATGGAATGCATGCATGCATGTGTGTATGTATGTATGTATGTAATGTATGTTTTATACATATACATGTATGCTCATGCACATGTTGTACCAATTGAATAAGCGTAGAGACTACCACATTATAGGTTAAGGACTTAAGGTGGTGCTCTTGAGACTTTAATCTATTTTCTTATCCTGTTGTCATCCAGTCAGCCAATTCCTGTAATCTCGAAGCTACATTATGTACCTTGTCTGCTCTTTTCTCAATTTTGAAAGGTAAATTTAAGATGTGCTTTTTGTTCATTTCTGGCAGAGCGTTGTTGGCAGTTCGATGAATTCAGACGCTATCAGGCAGCTGGAGACACATTTGACTGAGCTGGATATGGTGATACTTCCCATGCAAAATGTATGGGTTTCAGAAGTTCGTCACATGGACAGCCTTGCTCAGGCTAAAAAGATCCTTCAAGGACTTGTTGAAAGCTGAGTTTGTGAAACTCCAAAGAAAGTGCTTCGCAGATCTTTCAGTGTGATGTGATGTAAATTAGTATGTGCATGTGTCCGTGGATTCTCTTCTTAACCATATATCTTCATGTCATTTCACTAACAGTTGTGTACAAACTCAGTTTCGACCATAATGATGTTTGATTCCATAACTGCTTAGATAATGTGTTCGCTTTGTAGTCTCCTATTTGTTCACATTCTTCATCTTTGCCCAGAGTTTTGGTGATCTTAGTGTTATGTACGAGGGTTCTGACGTAGAATATCTTTTTGCTTGAATCATAGTGGATTCATCAAGATTTTCCCTCGCTTCAACCATTCACTGCCATCAACCAGCTGTTTGAGCTCATCAATCATGAATCAAGACGACAGATGATTCAGCTTAGTATGTTGGGAATGTCTACTTTTCAGAGGCTTCTAAATAAGCCCTTGTACCAGAAAAGTGATACCTTGCATCTACGAATGGTCTTTACGGTTCATGGTTTCATCAATGACTATTCGTAGTCCCTAAATTAGAAAAGCCAAAAATAATTTTTGTACTTTTTTTCATTTTTGGTTCGTATTTTATACTAACAATTTTTTTAGGTACAATGTCTTTGAAATGCACTGGTCCCAAACAAGTCAAGGCTTGGGCCCTTCACCAATGGATTATAGACGATGCTTCAGAGGAGCGCAGTGGGTTCGAGGAGCAGTTGGTGTCAGTTCGGACGAGGGAATTAAGCCTCGACAAATGAGGCAACGGTCCAAGTAGATTGTATCGGCATAAACGACAATCAGCACAACAGCCTCGCCAGTTTGAAGAGAGAGGTGATTTCGACGCAGATGAGAATAGGAGTATATAATTTAGCGAGTCGAGATCCAAGGTGGGGTCACAGTTTGGCTCTGGCTCTGGCTCCTGCCCTGACTCAAATTTTGGTCAGGTTCTTTCGCACCAGCTCGGGCACAACTAGTCGGAGTATTCGGGCAGCCTCGTTGATGGCGCATCAATGGGATGTTTGAGATATACCGCGAGGATGTCATGCAAAATGACAAAGACAAGTGCAAACAAGCCATCACGGAGGAGCGTCAGATTTTTACATTGGGTCTTGCTGTAGTCCTTGAGATGCAAAATTTATTTGCTCGACAATTTCGAGCAGATGGCGGCCTTGTCGGGCAAATATAGTCTTAACATCATCAGAGAGTTATTCGCATCCTGCACAGCCACGGTAAATAACACAAAGCCGCATAAAGGCTAAGGCAATTACACAACTTCCATTACAGAGTAACCTGGTCCGAGAGGTACTGATTGACATATTAGAGCACATTAGTCAAATAGAACATAACGAAGAATGTCTCAATACATAATAAGAGTAACATAGACTAAGGTTCCCGAAGTGGAGGACTCACCCTTTAGCTTGAGTAGTACTGAACAAGCCACGTGGAGGAGGAGGATGATTAACTTGGGCTCCAATTCTTACATGGTGATATCATGTAGGCAAGAGTATGCCTTAGTACGTTTGAATGTACTAAGTATGTAAGATGCAACGCAACAAGAGATAGGCATCATAGGCAAAATGCATAACCATAGACAATAGGCATAATATAACAATATGACATGTATGATCAATGCACAAGTAAAACATGCTTAAGTAACTCATGCTTATATAGGATATCATATGTGTAGAAAAGACCAGACTAGTTATTCAAGGTACAAACTCCTTGGTGGTTGTGTGGTATAAACCCCTCACATGGTTGATAATCACACCTTATCAACACAGTGACGAAGTACAAACCCCTAACATGGTTGATGAGTACAAACCCCCAACATGGTTACCCGGGCTCTTGTCCCCCCGGATCGGGTATAGTCTAATGCAACACTTTATATAGAGTATATCATATACATAAGCACATTTCATCATCATAACATCATTTATATCCTATCTCATGCTTTGAACCGTCAATTCCTCAAGAAATCATAACCGGACATTTTATCAAACACTTGGTGGGTGTGTAGTGGGGGTACAAGAACATGCAATTTAGAGATGAAATCATGAAACTAAATCCATTGTAAAACCATCAATAAACACCTTGCAACACCCTCAAGCAATAAACCTCAAAACCCCTTATCAAATCTTACAATGGATCCAAGATTTATAGCTCAAAACATAGCAAAACAGTCACAACTTAACATAACTTTAACATAGTTCATAGATATGTTCATACTAGTAGACCCATTTGTAAAATCAACTTTAAATCATAGAAATTGAGTGAAAAGGAGATTAGGGCACCATGGGTGGAAGGACCCAATGGTTGAAACCCACATACCTTAGCTTTGGAGAAGTTCTTGATGAAGATTGAAAATGGAGGCTTGAAGCTCGAAGAAAATCCTTAGATCCGGAAGAGATTTGGACACTTGATTTTGGAGTCAAATATTGGGTTTGAAAGAGTATTTTATCAATTCAATGAAGAACTTAAGGGTTTTGGGACCTTGAATAAGCATAAAAACGACAATCTAGAGCTTAGAAAGGGTGGGAAAGGACCAAAATAACACTTCCTAAAAATCCGTCTAACGGTTGTTACGGGCCCCGTTACGACCCGTAGGTAGCACTATGACTCGTAGGATCCTTTCCATGACCCCTAGGCTCAATTTCGGAGTCTCTAGAAATTTCTACGAGCCTGACCTACGAGTCGTACACCAACCTACGACTCGTAACAGTGGGCTCGTAGTGCAACTTTGCACTGGTAGTCTTCAGTAAAATGACCATAACTTTTGACTCCGAACTCTAAATGAGATGAAACCAAGTGCATTGGAAAGCTAACTTAAAGGACTTTCATTTGACATTTCGTGGGCCATCCAGTTCCAAATGTGCTAAAAGTTATGCTTATTCAAAGTTGACTCTTGCATGAACCATCACCCAAAACTCAACTCTTAGGGAAGTCTTGAACTTGTCTAGGTACTGGGAGTCTCCTATGAACCTAATACACCCCCAATCTAACCAAAAAAGGCTTGAAACATACAAGAGCATGGAGTTACGGGGTGTCACAATATCTCCCTCTTAGGAACATTCGTCCTTAAATGTGGAAGAATAAGGCTTGAAAGGCTTGAATTAGAACATGAAACTTCCAACCATAAGATCCATTGCATAGCTTACTAGTTGAAAATCATAATGTAGTTAAAAGTCATGCTAAAATGTATTCAAATCATTCAAAACATCATTTTCAAAATCTCAACATAAGTGTAAAATCATCATGTATTTGCCAACTTAAACATGAATGCATATGAATGACATAGCGGCTGAAACATAAGACTTGGAATCATAGAAATGACTTGTCGTGTTATCATAAGCTTGAATAGAATGAAAGAAATACGAATATTGCTTCTCCATGCCCGCACCGGCTTATCGAGAGACACATACAAATAGACGACTCCTCCAAAAAAGAAATACGAACATTGCTTCTCCACTTGTTGCTATGAACTACCATCTCCCCTTTGGGAGACAACCTCCACTCTACCATCTTTCCACCCAAAACTTCCAACTCTAATAAGGCGGAATCAAGGCCTTGCTTAACTAGACCTCCTTAACCAAAGAAGATTTGGAACCACCAAGAACACTATACTGCTATTCTTTACTCCCCTCAACCTAACTTCCAATCTAACCAACCGATGGACCCCACTAGTCTCCTCTTTGCCACCATTATCTACACACACTAGGCTACTTAGAGTACCAACCACAACACTAGCCTTACCGAAAAGACTAATGCATGCTCATATCACAATCCTAAAGGGATTCTAACCACCTTCTTGTTATCCACAATGCACACTTATCATATTTAGCAAACAGCCTCTTGTCCGCCAAGACTCACAACACTACCCCCAAATAACTCACAAGCTCCAAACAAATCAAATACCTCATCACCAGAGGCGACCACAAACATATCAAGGTAGGGTTTTAAGACCCTATTCTAGAGACCCATAATCATAGCTAATGCATAAAATCCACCAAACAACTCCACCAATACTAATAATGCTCACTTGGGGACAAAGCCCGAACCAAAGATCAATCTTAGAGAAGTGACTAAGCCATTGTAGTTGACCAAAAAGATCGGCCGACCCTAACCATCATATTACAACCTTATGGGTTCTACACTCATTGGAAGCATACTATACAAGTAGCCCAAACTACCACAAGACCTCCAACACATCAAGCTAAGTTCAACCAAGATCACAAGACAAGACTCTATACCACGATAGCATGGGGCAACCCTAATAGACCCCTACTAGCCACAGTAGACTCACGTAACTATTCGGGACACCGACACTCACATGAATCCTACTAGCATCAAGGAATAACACAAGAAATGGCAACCACCAGACCTATCAAATCACCCTACTCAAAGCATCGATCACAACATTGGCCTCACTTAGGGTCAACTGAGTTATAGGAGAAACAATAGAAGAGGACCTATTCACAAGCTTTGACAATAGCCCACTAAACTCAAGAAACTCCTAATACCCAAGGAGGTTAAGGTTTAGGCTAACACCTAATCGCCTTTCTCTTACTAGGGTCCACCTTAATGCCATCACCGAGCACCACACAACCTAGAAAGGCAACTTTCTACGACTATAACTCCCATTCCTCCTATTTAGCACCCACCTTCATTCTTTAAACTTGTAGTACTACCCTCAAATGACTCATATGCACTACCTCATTAGGGACCAAACCATCATATCATCACCAAAACCACCATAAACCTATTAGAGTAGGGAGTAAAGATCTTACTCATGAAATTTATAGGCATAACCAGCGTACTAGTCAAACCAAAAGTCATTGCACCAATTCAAAATATCGAAAAGGGACATTCAAGGCCTCATCTACCACCAACAACAATTCTATAACCAAAACAACTTAGGTTTAACACCTCCAAACCTCACAAGGTGGTAAATGCAATACTTTAGAGACTAATTGCACCTTAAGGCATGAAAGGGACCTACCTCCCTTGATACCAGTTGACCACCTCCTACTCAAAGACGGGCTCAATAGGGAGTCGGGATCTAACTCTACAAGTCCTACCACCCATGAAGACACAACATGCATACAACCAAAAGAATAGAGAAGATATAGTGGCACACCGGGCCTAACAAGGCATGCACATCGAAGCCATGAAAACTTCAACTTACCGGTAATAGTGTCGGGCACCTCCTCCCCTCCTTGAGTCACTTGATCAATATAACTACCATGTCCCAAAAGTCGACTACTTTTACACCCCCTAGGAATAAATGGACAATCCACAAGCTTGTGACCTGCTTTACCACATCCAAAGCAAGCACTAGTGTTCCTCCGACATGGGCCACCGTGGTTCTTTCCACACCTTCGACACTTGGGGTTAGTATCCCACCATCACCTCATTTACCCTTATTGCGTTTACAAGAACAATCCTTCCTCTGATGCCCCTCCTTACCACAAATGAAACAAGCATTGGTGCCTTTCAAGCATGGGCCTCTATGAACCTTACCATATGTTGGACACATAGCATCACCTCTATCTTCGAGACTTTGAAACTTACCGTCCACACGGGCCCTCTTGGCCTCACCACCTCTCCTCTCATCACTAGAAGTCTCGGGAGAACCCACTTGTTGATTGAGTTGAGTTGCCAATTTTGCCGCCGACATGGCCACTTCCCATAAAGCATTGTGAATCTCTGTATTCATCAAAGCACTATCCTGAGAAAATTGAGACATACCCTGAAATGTAATGGTTAGGGGTTAGAATAAGCCCTAAGGTACCTAACGTTATCGCACGACATAGATCATGATGAAGTGAAACATTTCCTAGAATGCCTCATAGCCTCCTACTCATAGTTGTGGTGCACAACACAACCATGAATAAGACTCTAATCAATGCGGTGTGTTGGACTTCGCGGATCTAGCAACCTAGTGCTCAGATATAAAGTTTTTCATGACCCAAGTCTAGAGCCTAGACATAACACAGCAAATTGGGAATCCGAAGGAACCCTAAATAAGCCTTTTAACTTATCATTACACATCATTATTCGCGGAGGCATATAAAAGACATAAAAGAGTAATAATAGGGGTAAAGAGACTAAGGGAGAAGCTTGCATAACATCATAGTCAAAAGACAAGGAGTCAAAGCTCATATCTAAGATGTATAACATGTCCAACAAACACCTCTAATACATAGATAAGAGCTTCGACCAAGACAAAGCAAACTGGTTCACCCACATTGTCAAAATAGAACATAATGAAGAATGTCTCAATACATAATAAGAGTAATATCGACTAAGGTCCCCAAAGTGGAGTACTTACCCACTTGCTTAAATAGTACCAAACTAGTCATGTGGAGGAGGAGCATGATTAACTTGGGCTCCGGTTCCTACATGTGATATCATGTAGGCAAGAGTATGCGTTAGTACGTTTGAATGTATTAAGTATGTAGGATGCAACTCAACAAGAGATAGGCATCATAGAAAAAATGTATAACCATAGACAATATGCATAATATAACAATATGTCATGTATGATCAATGCACAAGTAAAACATGCTTAAGTAACTTATGCTTATATAGGATATCATATGTGTAGAAGAGACCAAGCTAGCTATTCAAGGTACAAACCCCTTGGTGGTTGTGTGTTATAAACCCCTCACATTGGTGATAATAATCACACCTTATCAACACAGTGGCGAAGTACAAACCCCTCACATGGTTAATGTGTACAAACCCCCAACATGGTTACCCGGGCTCTTATCCCCCCGAATCAGGTATGGTCTAATGCAACACTTTATATAGAGTATATCATATGCATAAGCTCATTTCATCATCATAACATCATTCATATCCTATCTCATGCTTTGAACCTTCAAATCTTCAAGAAACCATAACCGGACATTTTATCAAATACTTGGCGGGTGTGAACTAGGGGTACAAGAACATAAAATTTAGAGATGAAATCATGAAAATAAATCCATTGTAAAACCATCAATCAACACCTTACAATACCCTCAAGAAATAAACCTCAAAACCCCTCATCAAATCTTATGATGGATCCAAGATTTATAGCTCAAAACATAGCAAAACAGTCACAACTTAACATAATTTTAACACAGTTCATAGACATGTTCATACTAGTAGATCCATTAGTATAATCAACTTTAAATCATACAAATTAAGTAAAAAGGATATTAGAGCACCATGGGTGGAAGGATCCAATGGTTGAAACCCACAGACCTTAGCTTTGGAGAAGTTCTTGATGAAGATTGAAAATGGAGTTTTGAAGCTTGAAGAAAATCCTTAGATCTGGAAGTGATGTGGACACTTGATTTTGGAGTGAGATATTAGTATAAGGGTTTGAGAGATTATTTTATCAATTCAATGAAGAACTTAAGGGTTTTGGGACCTTGAATGAACATAAAAACGTCAATCTAGAGCTTAGAAAGGGTGGGAAAGGACCAAAATAATCCTTCCTGAAACTGTCTAACGATTGTTACGGGCCCCATTATAACCCGTAGGTAGCACTATGACTCGTAGGATCCTTTCCATGACCCGTAGGCTCGATTTCGGAGTCTCTGGAAATTTCTACGAGCCTGACCTACGAGTCGTAGACCGACCTACAACTCATAACAGTGGGCTCGTAGTTCAACTTTGCACTGGAAGTCTTCATAATGACCATAACTTTTGACTCAAAACTCTAAATGAGGTGAAACCAAGTGCATTGAAAATCTAACTCAAAGGTCTTTCATTTGACATGTCATGGGCCACCCGTTTCAAATATGCTAAAAGTAAGGCTTGTTTAAAGTTGACCCTGGCATGAACCATCACCCAAAACTCAACTCTTAGGGAAGTCTTGAACTCATCTAGGTACTAGGAGTCTCCCATGAACCTAATACACCCCCAATCTAACCAAAAAAGGCTTGAAACACGGGTACAAGAGCATGGAGTTAGGGGTGTCACATGCACGAGCTGTGCAAGCCACCACGAGTCCATTTTATGGGATGATTAATGTTAAGGATCTACCTTTGGCAAGTAGGTCACCTCTTTATCCGTTGTGGGGAAGACGACGGAGTTCCAAGTTATAGCTCACTTGGTCTTATATTGGTTAAGGTCCCATTCCCACTAAGTACAAAGTATTTTTTTTAGCATTTCATGCATGATGTGCTGTCAAAATACAACACTTTTAATACTTAAAACTTAAAATTTTGTGTGTTCTCAATATGAGATTAGTGGGTTTTACATGTTTTTGTTTCTTATTTGCAGGATTCAAGGGTTGGTTGTGATATTTGGGAGATTATGCAAAAGTTGTTCTTTTTGATGATGTACGAGACCCTTTATGGGCTGTGAAGGAGGTTTCGCGGATAATAACAGTGAGAGGCTTGAAGTGCCCCAAAATGTGCTTTGGAAATGCCCATAATCATAATTTTCATATATCTCAATATTCGTGCGTGTTATCAAAAATCTGACTTCATATTATTGATTAGAGGGCAAAATTGAGTGGGAAATAGGTATAACCTGGATTTTAGAGGACCCGTAGCGAAAAATAATTTACGCTAATTTCTTATTTCCAAAGAGCATCCACGCCCTGTCGCGACGCGCCAAGGGCGTGGAGCAATACAAAATCCTCCTTCGCATTTCGTCCACGTCGTGGACCAGTAAAAAATTTCCTTAAGTTTTCTTATCCACCCAAGGATATTGAGGTCATAGCTCCATGCCCAATAAAACGTGAAATCACCCATACTTAGCCATTTTTCAACTCTATATCACTCAAATCCCTTACAAAAACCTCTCCAATAGTTAACCAAATATCTCATTACAAATTCAAGGATTTCAAGCTTAACTTTGGAACTCAAAGATTCACTTCAAGCTCTAAGTTTTCTTCAAGCTCGTCTCAATAAAACCCCATGTTTGAGGTATGTGAGTTTCATGCATTGGGTCCTTTCACTCATGGAGCCCAATCTTCCTTTTTATGAAATTGCATGATTTCAAGTTGTATTAGTTATGAGTATCTCTTATTATGAAATATGAGCATGAATTATGTTAGGGTTTTATCAAATTATTGTTGATTATGCATGAGTATCTACTTTAAGCTTACACTTTAGTTGATTTTTGTCTATTGAGACTTTGCATGTTTTGAGCTATGAAACTATGATCTATTGTGAGATTTGATGATGAATTTTGAAGGTACCTTACATGAGGATTTTACTACATATTGGTGGGTTGATTTGCATTAAGTTTTCTCATCTTATTTCACTCTCTAATTGCATAATTTTAAACTAGTATCATGAACCCACCATGTGTTTGATAAAATTTCAAGTCAAGAATTCTTAAGTTATTGACGATCTATTACATGATTTACAAGTCAACTGACTTCTTGATGATTAAGGGCTGTTAAGCATGTATTAAATTCATGAAAGGTATCTATGATGTTATAATATCAAGTTAAGCCCTATTTTCAAGATTTTACCTCTTGTGAGCCATTTCATGTTAAAGCAAGGGTTCATGTATTATTATTATTACTCTCACGTTCAAGTTAGACATACTACTAGAGGTCAAGCATGTTTATGAGCTACTCAAGTCATGTTCTTACAAGCTACTCATGTTATGATTAAAGTATGATTACTACAAGTATTCTGTGGGATTAGACTTAGCACTGATGGATTGGGTGTTTGAAACGCCCCAAAAAGGTCCCAAAAATGTGCTTCAAAAATGCCCATAATCATAATTTTCATATATCTCAAAATTCGGCGCGATATAAAAAATTTGACTTCATATTCTTGGTCGGGGGCAAAATTGAGTAGGGAACAGATAAAACCCTGATTTTAGAGGACCCACACCAAAAAATAATTTTGCAAAAATTCGATTTCCAATAGCCATCCGTGCCCTAGCCGCGACGCGCTAGGGGCACAGATCAGTTTTGGAGTTGCATGCACGATGGGTCCGTATCGCGAAACTGATGCGGACCAGTGTATTGTTTTCCTTGGTTTTTTCTATTTCGGCCCAAGGGCCATGGGGTCATAGCTCCATGCCCACTTATGCGTTAAAATACCTATACTTAGCCATTTTTCAACTCTATATCACTCAAGACTCTCTCAAAACCCTCTCCAAGACTTAACCAAATATTTCATCCAAATTCAAGTGTCTCAAGCTTAACTACGGATCTCAAGAACTCCGTTCCACCTTCAAGTTCTCTTTAAGTCTTCATCGAGGAATCCCTAAATTTAGGTATGTAGGATTTATCCATTATGTCATTTCATCCATGGAGCCCAATCTCCATTTTTATGAAAATTGCATGTTTTTAAGTTGTATTATCTATGGGTATCTTCTATTATGGATTATGAGTATAAATTATGTTAGGATTTTATGAAATGTTGATTTATTATACATGACTATCTATTTCAAGCTTATACTATGAATGAATTATCTATTGAGACTATGCATGTGTTGAGCTATGAAACTATGATCTATTATGAGATTTGATGATGAATTTCAAGGTATTCTATATGAGGGTTTTACTCTATGTTGGTGGGTTGATTTGCATTTAGTTTTCTCATATAATTACACTCTTGAATTACATGATTTTGAACAAGCATTATACACCCACCAAGTGTTTGATAAAATGTCTTGATAAGGATTCTTAGAGTTATTGATGATCTAATACATGATTTATGAGTCAAGTGACTTTATGATGATATTGGGGCTTTCAAAAATGTATTGTATTCATGAAAATATCTATGATATTGTAAATACCAGATTAAGCCCTTTTTCAAAGATTTTACCGCTTGTGAGCCTTTGATGTCAATGCAAGGGTAATGTTTGATGATGATCTATTCTTATGTTTTAAAGTTAGGCTCATCATTAGAGGTCAAGATATTTTAGAGCTACTCATGTCATGTTTCCATATTTCTTACAAATTGCTAAAGTATAATTATTTCAATTATTTCGTGGGATTAGGCTTAGCACCGATGGATTGGATGTGGCATGGACCATCTTCTTGGGTCTATATTCCTTTCCTCAAACTATATGCCAACATAAGAGTATATTTTACCCTTGCTTTACTACTATATCCATTTAGTACACTTCTTAATGAAATCTACCCCAAAATGGCACGGGTTCCCATAAAAGGGGTTACTTCTTCAAAATGGGACAGGCTCCCATAAGGTGAAGTATGATTTGCCTTGGTAAATAGACCACCTCTTTACTGATGAGGGGTAATCATTGGGATTTCAAGTTGTAGCTCGCTTGGTCTTATTCTTTGTCAGTTGAGGTCTCTTCCCACATATGTACCATGTTTTATGTAAGTTGAATGATTTATAAAAACATGTTTTACTTCAAGCATTGATCATGCATGCCATGTTGAGATCATGCTCATCTATTGCCTATTACTATGCATTTTAACTATATTGGCTTATGTCGTGTTGCATTGCATCATACATAATTAGTACATTCAAACATACTAACAAATACTTTATGCCTACATGATATTACCATATGGGGACCGGAGCTTCTCTTGATCATCCTCCACGTGGCTAGTGAGATTATTCGAAGATAAGCTTGGTGAGTCCTTAAGTTTGGGGACACTATCTACTTTCTCTTGCTATTTCTAAGACTTCTTTATGTTGAACATTTGACATTATAAGGGTGAGCCCGTAAAGTGTCTTGGCCCCCGCTCCATTCTATGTTTTAGAGGTATTGTTAGAATATTATGATGTATTTTTGTTGTAAGCTTGACTCTTTATGCTTTTGTGATTATCAAAGACTCCCCTTAGTCCCGTTTCCCTTTTTATTATATCTCTTATTGTTTTTTACTTTGTTTCCGCGATCAAGGATGCGTGATTGATATGCTAAGAGGCTTGTTTGGGCCCATTTGGGTTCTCATTCGCCGTGTCACATCTAGACCCTAGGCTTGGATCGTGACAAACTTGGTATTAGAGTACTAGGTTGTTAATGGTCCTCAGAATCCAACATATCGCGTCGATTATAGTCTTATTCATGGTTTTGAAACGCGTCACAACTATGAGTAAGAGGTTATGAGGCATTTTAGGAAATGTTTCCCTTCTTCATGATCTATGTCGTGCTATAGAAGTTAAGGTAAGGGTTTTCCCTTATGAATGTTCTTTGCTATTCTAGATCATGCCAATTTCGAGAGGAAGAAGAGCCTATACACCCGAGGAGCAACCGGCTCCTCTAGCTCCTCAAGCTCCTCTAGAAGGATGGGTAGGCCAAGAAGAATTCCGAGATGCTATTGCAATGTTGGCTCATGCTATGACCAACCAAATCAACCAAGGAGCCCAATCCCCTCATGCTCCCACTCTGGCTTCTAGGGTGATGGATTTTACTAGGATGAATCCACCGAAGTTCTATGGGTCCAAGGTGGATAAGGATCCCCAAGAATTCATCGATGAGGTTTATAAGGTGTTGTTCATTATGGGGATTAATTTAGAGGAAAAATTGGAGTTGGCGGCCTACCAACTCAAAGAGGTGGATCAAATTTGGTTCACTCAATGGAAGATAGAGAAAGGGAATGATGATGTTATCCCTTGGGAAGAGTTCAAAGTGATATTTCTCAACTGGTTCTTTCCTATTGAGCTAAGGGAGGCGAAGATGATGGAATTTATGAATCTAAAGCAAGGGTCTATGAATGTGAGGGAGTATGCCCTTAAGTTCAACCAACTCTCCAAGTATGCCCCACAATTGGTTGCCGAGCCAAGGTCAAGGATTAATAAATTTGTATCGGGTGTATCCGACTTGGTTAATGAGGAGTGTCGTACCACCATGCTAATAGGTGATGTGGATTTGTCCCACCTCATGACATATGCTGAACAATTAGAGGGGAAAACCTTAGAAAGAGAAGAAGCGGTGAGTCCAAGAGGGCTCGATTTGAAGGTGGGCTCCAAGGCTCTAAGGGTGGCCGATTTTCTCAAGGCCATAAGTTCCAAGGCCAAGGGTCATCCAATGCTTCCAACAAGAGGTTTGCTAATGATAGGGTGCCTAATCAAAGATTCCAAGGTGGTAATAGAGGAATGGTAAAGCCGTCCAAAGTGTGAAAATAATCATAGTGGTCCTTGTTTGAGAAATACAAATGCGTGCTTTAGTTGTAGTGAGATGGGTCACAAAGTTATTGATTGCCCTCATGCATAAAACAAAGGTAGAGATGGTCGTCCACAAGGCCAAGGTGCAAATGTGGGTCAAAGGGGAAGAGGAGGCCAACAAAGGGGTGCACCAAGGCAGAATAGGTTCTATGCTCTTCAAGGGAGACAAGGAGTTGATGAGGTGCCCGATGTTGTTACTGATATGTTAAAGGTTTTTTATTTTTATGTGTATACTTTGATAGACACTGATGCAACTCTTTCTTTTATTACTCCTTTTATTGCCAAAAAGCTTCATTTTAATATCAAATTGTTATATGAATTGTATGAAGTATCTACCCTATTGGTGAGTCCATTGTTGCTACAAGAGTCTATAGAAATTATCTCGTGTTCATTTTGCATAAAATCTTTCCTTGTGATTTTGTTAAATTAGAGATGGTGGATTTTGATATCATTCTTGGGATAGATTGGTTGCATGCAAATTATGCTTCTATTGATTGTAGAACCCGTAGGGTTAAATTCCAATTCCCTGATGAGCCCGTCCATGAGTGGAAAAGTCATGATGTGGTGGTCAAGGGTAGATTCATTTCTTGTCTTAAAGCCCAAAAGTTGATTTCTAAGGGTTGTCTCTATCATCTTGTGAGGGTTAGGGATATTGAGTCCAAAGTTCTTCCTATCGAATTGGTTTTGATGGTTAATGAGTTTCTTGATGCCTTTCCCGATGAACTTCCCAGTGTTCCTCCCTAAAGGAAAATAGATTTTGGTATAGATCTCCTTCCCGATAATCAACCCATTTCTATTCCCCCTTACCATATGGCCCTGGTAGAGTTAAAGGAGTTGAAGGAGCAATTAAGGGATTTGTTGGAGAAGGATTTTATAAGGCCTAGTAAGTCACCTTGGGGTGGATCGATATTGTTTTTGAAGAAGAAGGATGGTTCTCTTAGGATGTGCATTGATTACCGACAACTTAATAGAGTCACCATAAAGAACAAGTACCCTCCACCAAGGATTGATGACCTTTTTGATCAACTTCAAGTGGCTATTCACTTTTCTAAGATTGATCTTCGGTTTGGGTATCACCAAGTGAAAGTGAAGGAGTGTGACATTCCCAAGATGGCTTTCCGGACTAGGTATGGGCACTTTGAGTTTGTGGTTATGTCCTTTTGATTGACTAATGCACCGACTATATTTATAGATCTCATGAACAGGGTCTTTAAACCCTACCTTGACTTGTTTATGGTGGTTTTTATTGATGATATCTTAATTTATTCCCATAGTGAGGAGGAGCATGTGGATCACTTGAGGGTGGTGTTGCAAATCTTAAAGGAGGAGAGGTTGTATGCAAAATACAAGAAATGTGAGTTTTGGTTGAAAGAGGTTACTTTTCTAGGATATGTGGTGTCGGGTGATGGCATTAAGGTGGATCCTGAGAAGACGGAGGTGATTAGAAATTTTCCTAGACCTTTGGCTCCATCGTACATTAGAAGTTTCTTGGGTTTGGCGGGCTATTACCGTAGATTTGTGAATGATTTCTCTTCTATTGCTTTTTTATTACTAAATTGACACAAAAGAAGGTGAAATTTGTGTGAACCGATGAGTGTGAAAAGAGTTTCCAAACTTTGAAAGATAAGCTTGTCTCCACTCCTATCTTGGCTCTACTAGAAGGGTTGGAAGGATTTGTTGTATGTTGTGATGCCTCAAGAATTGGTTTGGCATATGTTTTGATGCAAAGTGTTAAGGTGATAGCGTATGATTTTAGTCAACTCAAGTTGTATGAGAAGAATTATCCCACCCATTATCTTGAATTGGCGGTCGTGGTATTCGCTTTAAAAATTTGGCGTCTCTACTTGTATGGGGTTCATGTTGATATGTTCACCGACCACAAGAGTCTCCAATATGTGTTCACCCAAAAAGGTCTTAACTTGGGACAAAGAAGGTGGTTAGAGCGTTAAAGATTATGATATGAGTGTGCATTATCACCTCACCAAAGCTAATGTTGTGGCCGGCGCTTTAAGTAGGATATCTATGAGTAGTCTAGCTCATGTTTATGATGGTGACAAAGAGGTGGCTAGAGAGGTTCACCAGTTGGCTAGATTGGGGGTTAGATTGGATGAAGTTGATAATGGGGTTGTAGTAGTTGTTGATGGCTCTAAATCTTCTTAGATTGAGGAGGTAAAGGCAAAACAAGATCTTGACCCTGCCTTGCTAGAGTTGAAGGCCTTGGTTGAGAGATGATAAAGTAGAGGCTTTCTTCCAAGGGAGAGATGGTGCCCTTAGGTACCAAGGTAGATTATGTGTGCCAAATGTGGGTGATTTGAAAGAATTGATCTTGAAGGAGGCCCATAATTCATCCTATTCCATTCACCCCAGTTCTACAAAGATGTATAGAGACTTGA
>JAABOM020119591.1:0-22755 GCA_011800125.2 Solanum clarkiae | reverse complement strand
ATAAAGTACATGATTCCATAGTATAACCAAAGGTGGTCTCTAATCTTGCACCAGTGCATGGTCTCATTTGAGTTATTATTTCACATACAGTATATCCTGCCTTACATATTCAGTATATTATCTTGTACTGACGTCCCTTACGGGGGACCTGCATTTTGTGCTGCTGGTACAAGTGCTAGTAGATCTCCCCAGTAGGAGTACAGGATATCCAGCTGCTAATACCAAGCTCCAGGTTGCTCCGGGGCTTTGTGTGTGTCTAGAGCTTATATGTTTATATTGTACAGTTAGTCGAGGTGGGGCCTGTCCCGACCCTTATCAGATACTTTCTCTTTTCTAGAGGATTTGTAGACTATATAAATTAAAGTGTGGTCGTGTCTCGTACTTTAACCACCATGGCCCTAATGGCCTAGTCATATGCATTTCCTTTTGGCTTGTTATTACTGTTTATTTTCTTAAGGGCATGTCAAATGTAGAAAGACCTTGTAATATGTATAGAAAGTGCATAAATAAAGATTAGTTCTCCCAGGCCTTACCAGCAACGGGTGCCAGTCCGCCCTAATGGGACTTGGGCGTGACAGCTTTTAATCCTAATTATTGATTAAAGTGATTTGAAAAAATTCGTATCTCTTTTGAAATCATGTATACATATATGTATTCTTGTGGGATGATGAATTAACACCAATGGATTGGGGGCGATAGACTATCCCCAATGGTCCTATCACGACCCAAGCCTAGGACCTAGATGTGACACGGTGAATGAGAACTCGAAAGGACCCCAAACAATCCTCTTAACATATCATTACACATCATTGGTCGCGGAAGCAATTAAACAACATAATTGAATTAGAAATAGGGGCAAAGGGACTAAAGAAAAGCTTTCATAGCATAAACATAAAAAAAGAGAGTCAAGGCTCAATACATAATATATCCAATAACATCTCTATTGCATAGATAAGAGCGGGGGCCAAGACAAGAAATCGGGCTAACCCTCATAGTCAATACATACATAAAAGAAAGATAGTCGTATTACATAGCATGAGATCATGGACATTGTCCCTAGGATGGAGGACTCACCAACTAGCTTGAGAGAAATCGTACTAGACACGTGGAGGAAGATGCTCAAGCGGGGATCCGATTCCTACATGATGAATATACTAAGTATGTAGGATGCAATGCAACAAGAGATAAACAACATAATCGAGATGCATAAGCATAGGCAATGAGTAGTATATAACAATATGGCATGCGTGGAAGATGCTTGATGTAAATCATGCTTACATAGAACATTAGATATGTGTAAGGTGAGACCATTATTAGTGAATATCCAAGGCGTACCACCTCCTTAGGAGGCGAATGAGGTACAAACCCCTCAATATGGTTGATGAGATACAAACCCCTCAACATGGTTGATGAGGTACAAACCCCTCAACATGGTTAACAAGGTACAAACCCCTCAATATGCTTATCAAGGTGCAAGCTCCCCCGATCTAGTTGCATGGGCCTACCACCTCCCGAGTGAGGCGATCGAGGTACAAACCCCTCAATATAGTTACCCGGGCCTACAACCTCCCGAGTGAGGCTTGGTCAATTCCCAACACTATAGATATAATATCATATACATAAATTCCTTTCATCATCATATAGTTATTCAACTAATAAGATATGCATTGGACCTTTAATTCCTCAAGAAATCATAACCAGACATTTTATCAAACACTTGATGGGTGTGTAGTGCTAGTATAAAATTATGAAAATTTAAGGTGAAATATGGCTAAGTATAGGTATGTTCACGTATAGGAAGGCTTAGGCCCAAGATCCAAAGGCCTTGGACCAGACAGGAAAACTAGGACATCATATAACACTGTGGCGCGCCCTTTGCGCGTCGCGCTAGGGGCGTGGATCATCACTAGAAATCACATTTTTGTGATTTATGAATTTTGATACAGTTGTTCTAAAATCGGGCTTAGACCCATATCTACTAAACTTTGCCCCTGAACAAGAATATGAAGTCGAATTTTTGATATCACGCATGGATTTTGAGATACATAGAAATTACGATTTTGAGCACTTTTAAGGCACATTTTCGGGCACTTTTTGAGTTGTTTCATCTCTTTTATCTTTCCTGAACTATGTGCCAACATAAGATATGTATATGGTAACCTTCACTGAAATGGGAGGCCTATAAGGTGCGATTACAATATTGATATGATATGATAAAATTGTGAAAATCCTATTTGAAATTGGAGACCAGTAAGGAAGGTCACTTCTTTGAAATGAGAGGCTCGTACGGAGAAGTGTGGTTTACCTTTGGCAAGTAAACCACCTCGTTTCCGATGTGGGGATAAATCGGGATTCCAAGTAATAGCTTGCTTGATGTTATATGTCGGTTGAGGTCTCATCTCCTCGTATATAAGCAATTTGCATTTCATACATCATGAATTTCATGGCATATTGTTATACTATAATTCTTTGGATATATACGTCTTTCTATATTGTGTGCCCCCCAGACCCCTCTTGTGGGATTTCACTGGGTATGTTGTTGTTGTCTATATTGTGTTCCCTTGTCATCTAACATTTAATGCAGGTTTGATAAGTCATATGCATTGCATGCCCACATACTTAGTATATTCAAATGTACTAACACATACTTTTGCCTACATGATCTAATCATATGGGACCGGAGAGTACCTTTATGCACCATCTGACGTCTAGATCAGATTTGAGGCATTTGTTTATTGTGAGTCCTATCTTCCAAGGATAAGCCACCATTCCTCCACTTATGTTGCTTCCGTTTATGTTATTTAATTTGAGAGTGAGCTCGGGACATGTCTTGGCCCCATCCTTTCTTATGACTAGAGACATTGTTAGACATCATGTAGACTTTTGTCGAATTTGTATGTTATATGTTGTATTTGGAGTTTATGATTATGGTTATCTATTTGATATGGCTATTATAGATTTGATTAAGAAAATTATGATAAGTATGTATGCTTTATGGAAATGTGGAAGATCCTAAATCCTGAATTGCCCCCATAGAGTGAGTCATACTTTCTCGCCCCTTAGTCTTTATGTGCTATGTGTTATGTAAATCCATGTTAATTCCTTTTCCTATAATATCTCCATAGCATGAGTCTTACTTTTGCATCCCTTAGAACTGTGTGTTTACTATTTGTATACGTTTCCGAACAAATGATGTAAATATGGATACTTTGAGGCTTGTTTGGGGACTCTCAAATTCCCATTCGCCATGTCACTCCTAGATCCTAGATCCAAGTCGTGACACCTAATCACCTCATTCTCATTCTAACTCCAAAACTCTTAATTTCTCCCAAGTCTCTCAGCTCTCAAACTCCATTAAAGATTCCAAGATTAAAGTTTCAAGTTCAACCATCCAATTCCAAAAATTTTAAATCAATTTCACTCAAGGAATGCGAGTCTTTATCCATAGGTACCTTTCACTCATGGATCCCAATCAAATTCTCTCTTTTCATCAAATTTTACATAGTATTTCAAGGGTTTTCATGAACTAAACTTCAAATGCTTACATTATGTTGTATATTGTGATTAATTACTCAATTGTACACGAATTTCTTCGAAGTACATGAATTAAATGATTTATGATCGAAATCTCCTACATGCTACTTAGGATTTATGAAATTGAATATGAATTCATCCAATTTTTATTAAATTGATCTTCAATTACATGATTTTGCATGAATTTTATTCCATTACACGATTTTACATTTGTTGATTGTGAAACTATATCTTTACCTTCGTTTGCAACTTAATGTATGATTATGAAATTTCAAGTCCTCAAGTAAGCTTATGAAATTGGGTGACCTAAGATCTAAATGGTGACTTAGGATCCCGATTTACTCAAATATGATACAGATTGTAATGATGAAATGCCTATACCTATATTACATGTATGATTATAAAAATCAGCTATTCCATGAATATTATTTTTATGAATTGGATTGATCCATTTGAATTGCATTTTCACCGTGACAAGCTTCTAAATTATGAAAAGTATGAACTATGATTTATGACAAGTATGATTTATATTTATGATATGTATTATATGGGATTTGACTTAGCATTGAATAAGTCTTGAAGTGGGGGATCAATCTATGAAGTCTTTATATGAAGCTACTAAATTTCATTACTACATGCCACCACAAGTTTACATTTGCCAATATGGCCTAGCTAGTGGATACACATATAGCAGAATGATTATGACACCGCTTAGCAAGTTAATGTCCTACCATGACAAGTTGGCTCCCTTTTCTCTAATGTACGAGTAGACATTGAGATTTCATGTTATAACTCACATGGTCTTATTGTCAGTTATGGTTCTATCCCACATAATGTATAATATATTTGATGATACACACATGATTCCACTTACACTTTGCCCGTGGATTCCTCACTTACATATTTACAATGCTTTTACATTTTACTCTATGTATCATTCTCTCTACTTGGTTCTTACACTATATGTTTTACATCACATGCATGATCTACATACTTAGTATATTCAAATGTATTAACACAGATATTTTCTGCATTATATCATACTGTAGGGGTAGACAACCATAATCCTTCTCCTCACTATTGTAGCTAGATACAATTTGCATCTTGAAGATTATTGGTGAGTCCTCATGATTCGGGAACAAGACGTGTTTACTGTACTTTCATTGCTTAGTTGGAATTGAAGACTTAAGACTATTTCTTGTATTTTCTCCTTGAGAGTGAGCTAGGACATATCTTAGCCCCTCCCAAGCCAAGTATGTAGAGGCATTGTTAGACACTATATACTAGGTATGTTGTCTAGTTACTTTACTTCATTGATCATACTTTAGCTTATAATTTTGTCGTTCGATTTATTTCACTACCTATGAACGATTATGATACGCAAATAAGGCCAATTGAGGTTTTCTCAAAAATTTCAATCGCTGTTTCACACCTAGGGTCTAGCTTGGTTCATGGCAATTCAAAATTAATTTTATTTAGTGTTTTCGATGTCAATTTTATCCAATATATTTGATATCAAATATTTAGTCTATTTCGTATTATAAACAATGTATCTGGAGCAAATTCGAATTATGTATTTATGCATGGATACATATATTTGTATCAAAGATATATGTATCTACTATCAAATCATACTAATATATTACAAGCAAAAAAAGGAGAGAGAAAGAAATAGAGAGAGAGGGGGTAAAGGGGGGAGGAGGAGGTGAGAGAGAGAAAGAGAAAGACAGAGAAGAGATGCAGTAAGAGAAAGGGTAGGAAAATTGGTAAACTATTAAGTGATCAGTGACTATGTAACTATTTGAAAGTATAATAGAATTTAGAAGATAATCATCAATCTTGGGGATGAGATATCTTCTCTTGATTGTGACCTTCTTCAATTGACAGTAAACAATGAATCATTTTTCTTTTGCTTGAAAAGAATTGGAACGCCCCATGAAGAAATGCTAGGGTTGATGAAACCTTTATATAGTTGTAAGGACTCATAAGTCAAAAGTCCATAATATGAGGTATAAAGGAAGTTTTGGGGAAACAAAATCAAGTTTTGGTACCTGATGCTTGAGATAAGAGGCCTCAGGGATCATTTGGGTTGAGATGGTTGGCCTCAAAGGCCATTTGACTTAAGATAGGCTATTTGGGGGTATCATGGTGTTTCCTTTTTTGGCCCTTCTCAGTCTAAGCCTAAGGCATGGAACCACGAGGGGCCACACTAGCCATTTGAGGTCATACTAGCCGTGACCCCTCTAGGGGTCCTTTTCCTTGGAAATATTTTTGGAGGACTTGGCGAGGCACCCCAAGATAGACCCCTAAACGTCTAGTCTCACTTAAGATGGCTAGTATGGGGTCTTGTCCGGGGGTCCTCATCAGGGTTAAGTTGAGGTCATTTTAGTCCATTTCCAAATAGTTTGTTTAAGTCCTCACATGTTTGTATTGCTAAAATACCCTCCCATAAGCCACCCTAATTTCTCAAATCCTTTCATTCACTCCTAGTTCCCATTTCACAATTTCATCTCTCAAATATACTTCTCAAACTTCCTCTCTACTCCAAGTGAAGACTCTATAGAAGACCCCTCAAACTAAAGCGGGTTTCACCCAAAATTCCTTAAGTTTCTTTATCTTAGATATGTGAGGTTCATTCATGGGTTTCTTTCACCCATGAAGTCTAAGTTTTCTTTACAAATTTCTCTTAATTTCAATTATATAATTTCATGGCTTTTCAAGTTATTTTTTTAAATGCATAAATTATGAGTTATTTGATGTCTATTTACCTATTTTGATATATTTTGATACTCAATTGCATAGAATTCTTGGTTTATCAAGTGTTCCTATATAAAGCTATACTAGGCCATTGAGATTCATGGTAGGTTGTTGAAAATATGTTTCAAATTGATGAAATTCATTATGTTCATGCATCATCTCATTGAAATGTATGATTTAAAGATGGTTTGGCTTGAACCCATGTCACGAGGGCCTAGATGTGACTGACGCAAGGGGAACTCGAAGGTACCCCAAGCAAGCCTCTTAGCACATTATTGCACATCCTTGGTTGCGGAAGCAATAAAATAGCAACAAGAGTAGAAATAGGGATAACCGGGGCTAAGGGACATCATTCATATCATATCAACAAGAGTCAAGAGAGAGTCAAGCTTATAACATTACACATGACATATCCAACAACACCTCTACTACATAGATAAGAGCCAGAGCTAAGAGAAGCAACCGGGCTCACCCTCATAGTCAACATTTACATGAAAGAAAAGTAGTCTTAGAACATAACTTGAGACAATAAGCAACGTCCCCGAAATGGAGGACTCAACATCAAGCTTGAGTGGAATCATACTAGCCACGTGGATGGGGATGCTCAAGCGGGCTCCAGTTCCTATATGGTGACATCATGTAGGCATAGAGTATGCATTAGTACGTTTGAATGTACTAAGTATGTAGGATGCAATGCAACAAGTGATAAGCACCATAATCAAAATGCATAACATAGGAAATGAATAAGCATATAGCAATATGGCATGTATGAATGATTCTTGAAGTAAGACCATGCTTATATATAACATAATACAAGTGTAAGAAGTAACCATTATTAGTGCAATCCAAGGCCTACACCTCCTTGGAGAGGTGCATGAGGTACAAATCCCTTCATGAGGTCGACGAGGTACAAACCACCCAACATGGTTGATGAGGTACAAACAACATGGTTGATGACTACAAACCCCCTAACATGGTTATGAAGGTACAAACCCCTCGACATAGTTGCAAGGGCCTGCCACCTCTCGAATGAGGTGATCGAGGTACAAACCCCTCAATAAGGTTACCCGGGCCTACAACCTCCCGAGTGAGGCTTGATCATCCCCAACACTATAGAGATAATATCATATACATACATTTCTTTTATCATCATATAGATACATCCCTTTCATCATCATAAAGTCATTTATCTCATAAGATATGCATTAGACCTTCAATTCCTCAAGAAATCACAACTGAATGTTTTATCAAACACTTGGTGGGTGTGTAGTGTTAGTATAAAACCATGCCATTAAAGGATGAAATCATGAAAGGAAATTGAATATAAAACCATCAATAGATACTTGGTAACAGCCTCAAGCAATATACATCAACACCCTTCATCAAATCTCACAATAGATCTTAGATTCATAGCTCAACATGCTAAAACAACCATAATTTCGTGAAACTCCAACATAATGTGCAGTGAAATTCATAATAGATAAGACCCATGAGTAAATCAACTTTAAATCATCCAATTTTAGGTAAACGTAAGCTTAGGCATCATGGGTTTAAAGAACCCATGAAAGAAACCCACATATCTTAGCTTTGGAGAATAGCTTGATGAAGATTGGAGATGGAAACTTGAAGCTTGAGTGTGAACTTTGAAATCCGGATGAGTTTTGAGACTTGAATTTAGGAGATGAAATATTTGCTAAGTATTTTAGTGAGTATTTAAAAATGTCTTAAATGATATAAGGGTGAAATAAGGCTAAGTATAGACATTTTCATGCATGGGAACACTTAGACCCAAGACCCAAAAGTCTTGGACTGAACTTGAAAACTGGGCAAAAACTTTGCAATAAGGCTCGCCCTTGGCATTGCACCAGGGGCACGAAAACCTCACTGGAAATTGATTTTTGAGATAATGAAATCGTGATTCGTTTGCTCTAAAATCAGGGTTAGACCCATTTCCCACTCGATATGACCCCTTGAACAAGAATATGAAGTCAAATTTCGATATTACACGTGGATTTTGAGATATATGGAACTTACAATTTCAGACAATTCTGAGGCACATTTTTGGACACTTTTTGGGGTTTTTTCAACCTATCTAGTTTTACTATGCTTTCAAAGGGATGTTATTTGAAGGTTATGGGCTCTTACTAAATGTTTATGAAAGCTATTGATTATTAGTATGAGAGTATATTGATGATAAATTAATGTTAAAAGAAGGATGTTATCACTTAATTGATAGGTTCTTCATGTGCAGGGACAGTTCTTACTAATATGAACTCCTAAAAGTTTTATGACCTATTCCAAGTATATTACGATGATTGTTGAAGCTAACGGCTTACACATGACTTTTTGGTATATTATTATCCCGTGGGATTTGAACTAGCACCAAGAGGAGTTGGGGGGGGAGGGGAGGAAAGTTTGATCAGGAGGATATTAAGGTTATCCTCCTAAGAGCATCCTAGTTGCAACCTCTTACCTAAAACTATGTGCCACTATAGGATTTGCCTTATAGTCTAAGCTAATGGATCCACATTTAGCCGTTGACTATTGTAATCATGGATTTCTACCTTGGCAATCAAGCTCTCTTTACTTGATGTAGGATCTTATTGTTGGTTATGGTTACTTCCCACATATGTACAGTAAGTTATTTTACCTCTTATGAGATTACTTATGCTAATGCATTTGTCATTCATTATTATTCATGTCCTCACTTAATTATTGTAATATAAACCCTATTGGTCATTACACTATTATCTATTGTTGCATTACATACCCACATACTTAGTACATTCCAATTACTTAGCGTATATTTTGCCTACATGATATGATCTTGTAGGGACCGGTGCATATCCTACTCCTCCATGAGGTTGATTTTTAGCTTGGAATTGAAGACATTATTTGTTGAGTCCTCTTGGTTTAGGGATGATCCACTGTCATCTAGCTTGTTCTCCCTTATGATTTTGAGATGATATTTATATATTTCTTAAGGGTAAGCTAGGGACATGTCCTAGCCCTTCCAAGTCTTGTCACGACCCAAGCCTAGGCCTAGGAGCGACGTGGTCAATCAGGAAACCAAGGATACCCCAAAAAAGCATCATCACACACATATGCACATCTTTGGTTATGGAATATCATTCAAGCATCATTTAGTCATATTAAGGGGAATCGGGACTTAGGACGCAATCTATGGGAAAAAGGGTAAGGGATTTCCACCATTCAATCTAATCTAAAAGTACTAAGGGAAAGGGAACATGGGACACACTCTATAGGGAGTAGGGACTTAGGGAAATAAAGCATTTCAAGGTTTGAAAACTCTTCTCACACTCATCAGTCCAAATAAATTTCGCCTTTGGGTGCTCCAAGGCAAAATAGGTTCTATGCTCTTCAAGGGAGACAAGGGATAGATGAGGTGCCCGATGTCCCACGTGTATCGTTCGATTATCCTACAATCTTGTTGTTGAGTGCTCCATTTCGGGGACTTTCCCAAACAAACCTCATAGTATGTCATTACACATCCTTCGTTGGGGATGTATCGGGTGAGAGAAAAAGAGGAAAAAATGCCTTAGTATGAGTTGAAAAAGCAAAACAAGTTTGAAACGTAGGTGGGAGAGAGACTAAGGGATAAATCTCCATATAAGCGTAAACATCCCATGATACATACATAGCATGAGTATCAAATAATACCTCTATTTAAAGGTGGGACGAGGGCCAAGACATGTCCCAGGCTCATCCTAAATATAAGAAGTAAAAATAACATTGTCTCAACATGAGTACGAAAGACGGAAAATGGATATTTCCCTCAAATTAGATGACTCAGCACAAGCAAATATCTTCTCACGTCAAACTATCCATGAGGAGGTGGATGGAGAAGTGCTTCGTGCCTTACATGGTTAAATCTGTAGACAAAAGTATGTATTAGTACTTTCAATGCTCTAGTATATATGATGCGATGCAACAAGACATCATAGGCCACAAAAGACAAGATGCATAATCATATACAAGGGTAATAATCTCAATATGACATGAGTGAAAAATGCCATAATGAAAACATACATGGAAGGCAAAACATAATTTCATGGTATAACATATATATATGGGAGAAGCCCCTAACCAACATATAAGATCATGCAAGCTACTATAAAGAATCAAACATAACCCCCTACATTGGCATGGGGAGATCACTTGTCAGGTGAAACTCCATCAACTTAAGTATGCATCTTTAATTAATAGAATGACCTATGTGGATCCACTAGGCTAGCCTTCAAGGGCTCCTATGGTAGCACATAGTTAATGAAACATATGGCTATTACTAGGATTCTCTTACCGAACCCCACCTCCATGCCTCATTCGATGCTAAGTCATTCCTACGGAATACATTAGAAACATATGCATAATCATATTCATTCATAAGCTTGTAAACATAGCATCATCATACTAGGAGTAGCTCATAAACCTTATTATCCATCAAGTGAGAATTTTTCTTATTACAAGAGAATCCATTCTTTTGGTGAGAATCCTTATCACCAACTTATACATTCAAAGAGGGATTCATTAACACTTCATAAACTTTCATAACATATAGTTGAAACCCTCATCATTTAGAATCAAACTTCATTGGTGAGCTTCATATGAAAATTTGGTAGGTTTTATGAATGTAAGCTTTAAATCATGCAACTCAAGAGGACTATGCATAAAAGTAGTCAAACTGATAAATTAAAATTATTCTCAAAGTAACTCACCACAATCATTAATATCCTCTTTCAAAACATAGGTATGGGAACATGAAATTTGTCTTGTAAAATGATTAACTACATAGCACTTCATGGTATCATAACATATATAACTTGAATGTTATAAAATAGTTCATAAATATAAACCCTTGAAAGGTGTTCATGCATTTTGATTGAATGGATGATAATTCCCAACATAAATCATGCATAATAAGAGTAATAAGAAGTACCTATAAGAAATCAAGCTTAAATTTTAAACAATGGGGTGAAAAGGGTTTTGAGGCTCCAGGGTGGAAGAACCCATGGATGAACAAACCCACATACCTTAAGGTATTCAGATTGATTGAGAAGACATGAAGAAACTTGGGGAATCACCTTGAGGCTTGACCTTTAATGGAAGAAGCTTGAACCATAGAAATTTGGGTGAAATTGGAAGAGGAATGTTAGGGAGGTTTTGAGAGGAATTTAGGAGTGTTTATGAGAGGAATAGGGCTAAAAATGAGCAAATCTTCAAGGATTCCCATCTATAAGGGTTTTGGGATATGTCCCAATTGTCCTCACTTAATTATGAAAATTGTTGGAAAAAATTGAACTACGATAGAGCACAGGCGCGGTGCATAGTGGCTCCCGCATAGGTCATTTTTGTGGGAATTTTAATTTTCTCCTATTTTGACCTAGGAATGTGTTTAGGTCACTTTTGTACTAACATAAAACCTCTTTGTAATACGAAGAGGTCATCAACCTTTCTGGACAGTGCAAAAACATGCAAGAAAATATTTTTCGATACGGTTGGCTTAAAAATCGAAGGAGACCATTTTTACGCACAAGTTTTCCTCTTGAATTATAATACAGACTCATTTGCCAAAAAATGTATGAAAAATGCATTACGCAAGGAATCTATTGTAAGGACATTCCAAATCGCTTTGGGAGGTGGTATAATTCTCCCCTTTGGGAACATTTATCACGAAATATGATGAAAATACGCTTGAGAGTAGTAACTAAACTAATTTTTAGCCCAACATGAATGCCTTGATGACATTAAAACATCATTTTTATGAAAACTCCAAACTTATGAATCAAATATCACCAAAATATGTTACTATGAGTATGCAAGCATTCAACATGACACAAAAGGGCCGAAATACATAACTTGACACCTTAGACATGATTATATCATAACCTTAGGCTTGAGTAGAGTAGAAAAGATAAGGATATCATTTCATCATGTCCTCTTCCTCTTCCCAAGTTGCACTTTCGACTTTTGGTTCCTCCAAAGTACCTTAACATATGTAGCTTCTTTGTTTCTCAACCTTTTCACTTATCTGTCTAGGATTTCAACTAAAACCTTCTCATAAGTCAAATTATCCTTCATTCACATTCTCGAATGAAAGTATAGAGTTTGGATCCCCCATGAATTTCCTCAATATTACCATATGGAACACCAGATGAATCATATTCATTTCCAATGGAAATTCTAACTTATATGCCACCTTGCCAACCCTTCTCATAATTTTATAAGGCCCTATATATCTAAGGATCAACTTCCCTTTCTTTCCAAATCGGACCACACCCTTCATGAGAGACACTTTCAAGTAGACCCACTCACTAACATTAAACTCAACGTCCCTTCTTCTCATATTGAAGTAGGTCTTTTGTCAACTTTGAGTTGTCTTCAATCTTTCTCTTATGAGTCTCACTTTTTTTCATGTCATCCATAACCAAATTCGACCATATCAAGGCTTTCTAACCATCTTCAAACCATCCAACCTCAAATAGAGCCATCTCAATGCTTGAGTGGAAACTATTATTGTAGGTAACTCAATGAGAGGTAGATGATTATGCCAATTCATTTAAATTCCAACACTCAATCCCTCAAAATATCCTCCAATGTTTGAATTGATCTTTCATCTTGACCATCGGTTTGAGGATGGAAGGCAATGCTTAACTTCACTTTGGTACCAAGACCTCTTTGGAATGATCTCCAAAAGTGAGAGGTGAATTGAATCCCTTGATCTGATATAATAGACAATAGAACCCCATGCAACCTCACCAACTCTTGGATATATAGCTTAGCATAATCTTCAACACTAAAAGTTGTCTTGATTGGTAAAAAATGTGGTGACTTCGTCATGCTATCCACTATCACCCATATAGAGTCAAAATGTCTCTTGGTCTTAGGAAACCCAATTATGAATTCCATAGTGATTTCTTCCCACTTCCAAGTGGGGATCTCAATATCTTGAGTCAAACCACTCGGCCTTTGGTGTTCAACCTTAACTTGTTGATAATTAGAGCGCTCAACCACAAATTTAGCAATATCCTTCTTCATTCCATTCCACCAATATACTTCCCTCAAGTCTCTTTACGTTTTAGTTGAACCAAGGCGAATGGTATAGGAGGAATTTTGAACTTCTTGCACTATCAAACTTCTCAATCCATCGACATCCGGTACATACAATCTTCCTTGATGACAAAGTGCTACATCTTCTCATTGTGAAAAGACCTCTATCTTTGCTTAATTCATCAAGGCCTTCAATTTAACCAAGGCAGTGTCAAGGTTTTTATTAGACTTGACATCCTCTGTTAATGATGACAAGGAGCCATTTAATACCATTATACTACCATTGATGGCATTATTGAACTTTACTCCTAATTTAGCCAACCTATGGACTTCCTTTTCCAACTTCCTTTTCCCATCATCCTCAAGGTGTGGCACACTACCTATAGAAACTTTACTAAGTGCATTTGCTACCATATTAGCCTTACCCAGGTGATATTTTATACTCATGTCATAATTCTTGAGAAGTTCCAACCATCTCCTTTGCCTCAAGTTGATGTCCCTTTGTGTAAACACATGTTAGAGTCTCTTATGATTGGTGAATACATCGAAAAGTACCCCATATAGATAGTGACACCAAATTTTCAACGCATATACTACAACCGCTAGTTCAAGATCATGTGTTGGATAATTTTTCTCATGAACCTTTAATTTTCTTGAAGCATAGGCAGTCACCTTACCATTTTATATCAACACACAAACTAAATAAATTCTTGAGGCATCACAATAAACAACAAACCTATCGGTACGCTCTGGCAAGGTCAAGAGGGGAGCCATAGTTAATCGATTTTTCAAGGTTTGGTAGTTCTTCTCACACTCATCCGTCTACACAAACTTCACATTCTTCTGAGTCAACCTAGTCAATGGCGATGAGATGGAGAAGAACCCTTCAAAAAATCTTCTATAGTACCTAGATAGACCTAAGAAATTCTTAATGTCCGTAGGAGTCAATGGTCTAGGCCAATTCCTCACCACTTCCATCTTTGTAATACCCCACAAGTTATGAGCTCGAAAAGGAACCTTCATGGTCAAGATAGGTTCACTTGCAAGCCTTCAACCCAAGCTTATTTATTTGTTTTAGGGTCATCATGGGCCGCATTCATCAAGCCAAGTTCAAGGGAATTCCATTGGCTAAGCTTTTCACAAGAACCAATAGAACAGTCAACTTTAAATGGTCATATCTCCTAGCATAAACACGTCTAGGCCCTAGGCTTGGGTTGTTAAAAACTTGGTATCAGAGTATTAGGTTGTTAATGGTCCTCAAACTCCAACACACCACATCATTTAGAGTCTTATTCATGGTTGTAAAGTGCACCACAACTATGAGTAAGAGACTATGAGGCATTTTAGGGAATGTTTCCCTTCTTCTTGGTATATATCGTGCTATAGAAGTTAAGGTGAGGCTTTCCCCTTACGAATGTTCTTTGCTATTCTGGATCATACCTATTCTAAGAGGATGACTAAGGAGAGCTCATTCAACCGACGAGCAACCGACCCATGAAAAGTTTTGGGATGCTATTACAATGCTAGCCCATGCCATGACTAATCAAATCAACCAAGGGGCCCAATACCCTCATGCTCCTTCTACGGCTTCTAGGGTAAGAAATTTCACAAGAATGAACCCATTGGAGTTCCATGGGTCTAAAGTGGATGAGGACTCTCAAGAATTTAATGATGAGGTGTAAAAAGTGTTGTCTATTATGGGTATTAGATTGGAGGGGAAAGCGGAGTTGGCGGCCTACCAACTCAAAAGGGTGGCCCAAATATGGTTTACTTAATGGAAGATGGAGAAGGGGAACAATGATGTTATTCTTTGGTAGGAGTTTAAGGTAGCATTTCTCAATCAGTTCTTCCCTCTTAAGCTAAGGGAGGCCAAAATGATGAAATTCATGAATTTTAAAGTAAGGGTCGATGAGTGTGAGGGAGTATACCCTCAAGTTCATTCAACTCTCCAAATATGCTGCATAATTGGTGGCCGAGCCCAGGTCTAGGATGAACAAATTTGTGATGGGTGTGTCTGACTTGGTAAATGAAGAATGTCATGTCACCATGTTGATAGATGATATGGACTTTTCTAGCCTCATGACTTATGCCAAATAATTAATGGGGGAAAAGTTGAGAAAGAGAAGAATGGGTGAGGCCAAGAGATCTCGGTTTTAAGGTGGATTCCAAAATCCCAAGGGTGGGTGGTTTCATCAAGGCCAAAGTTCTTCAAATGCTCCTAATAGAAGGGTTATTGATGATAATCAAATATTCCAAGGTGGTGGTGGTGTGGTGCCTAACCTTATGTGCCCAAGGTGTGGTAGAGGCCATAGTGGCCCACGTTTGAGTAACACCAATGCTTTTATGGTTGTGGGGAAGTGGGGCATAAGGTGTTTGATTGTCCTCGTAATCCATACAAGGGTAGAGATGGTCGTCCACAAGGCCAAGGTGCAAATGTGGGTCCTAGAGGAAGGGGAGGTCAACAAGGTGGTGCCCCAAGGCACAATTTATTCTATGCTCTTCAAGGGAGACAATGGGTAGATGAGGTACCCGATGTAATCACCGGTATGTTAAAAGTCTTTGATTTTGATTTATATACGTTGATAGACTCGAATGCCACTCTTTCATTTATTACACCTTTTGGATCCAAAAAGCTTCATGTTAAACCCAAATTATTATGTGAGCCATATGAAGTGTCTACTCCCGTTGGCGCATCTATTATTGTTAGAAGTGTCTATAGAAATTGTCCCATGTTCATTTTGCATAAAATATTGCCTTGTGATTTTGTTGAGTTGGATATGGTGTATTTTGATATCATTCTTGGGATGGATTGATTGTATGCATATTATGCCTCTATTGATTGTAGAACCCATAGGGTCAAATTCTAATTCTCTAATGAACCCATCCTTGAGTGGGAGAGTCATAATGTGGTGGTCAAGGGTAGATTCATTTCTTGCATTAAAGCCCAAAAGTTGATTTCTAAGTGGTGTCTCTATCATCTTGTGAGGGTTAGGATGTTGAGTCCAAAATCCGTCCTATAGAGTCGATTCTGGAGGTTAATGAGTTCCTTTATGTCCTTCGTAAAGAGTTTCTTGGTGTTCCTCCCGAAAGAGAAATAAACTTTGGTATAGACCTCCTTCCTGATACTCAACCCATTTCTATTCTCCTTTATCGTATGGACCCCGCAGAGTTAAAGAAGTCAAAAGAGCAATTAAGGGATTTGTTGGAGAAGGGTTTTATTAGGCATAGCCAATCACCTTGGGGTGCATCAATGTTATTTTTGAAGAACAAAAATGGTACTCTTCGAATGTGCATTGATTACCGACAACTTAATAGGGTCACCATAAAGAATAAGTACCCTCTACCAAGGATTGATGATCTTTTTGACCAATTTCAAGGGGCTAGTCACTTCTCTAAGATTGATCTTCGGCTCGGGTATCACCAAGTGAAAGTGAGAGAGTGTGACATTCCCAAGACGGCCTTCCGAACTAGGTATGGGCACTATGTGTTTATGGTTATGTCCTTCGGGTTGACCAAAACACCGACTATTTTCATGGATATTTTGAATTGGGTCTTTAAACTCTACCTTCATTTGTTTGTGGTGGTATTTATTGATGATATCTTGATCTACTTTCATAGTAAGGAGGAGCAAGTGGATCACTTGAGGGTGGTATTGCAAATTTTGAGAGAAGAGAAGTTGTATGTCAAATATGAAAAATATGAGTTTTGGTTGAAAGAGGTTGCCTTTCTAAGTCATGTAGTGTCAGGTGATGGTATCAAGGTAGATACTAAAAAGACAGAAGTAATTAGAAATTGGCCTAGACCTTTGACTCCATCAGACATTAAAAGTTTCTTGGGTTTAGCGGGTTAGTACTGGAGGTTTGTTGATGGGTTCTCTTCTATTTCTTCTCCCATGCTAAGTTGACCCAAAAGAGGGCAAAATTTGTGTGGACCGATGAGTGCGAAAGGAGTTTCCAAACTTTGAAAGGTAAGCTTGTCTCCACTCCTAGCTTGTCTCTACCGGAAGGGTTGGAAGGGTTTGTTATGTGTTGTGATGCCTCAAGAATTGGTTAGAGTTGTGCTTTGATGCATAATGGTAAGGTGATAGCTTAGCCTCTAGACAACTTAAGGTGCATGAAAAAAATTATCCTACCCATGATCTTGAGTTGGCTGTCGTGGTATTTGCTTTGAAAATTTGGCATTATCACTTGTATGGGGTTCATGTTGATGTGTTTACTGACCGTAAGAGTCTCCAATATGTGCTCACCCAAAAAGATCTCAACTTGAGACAAAGAAGGTGGTTGGAGCTCCTCAAAGATTATGATATAAGTGTCATTATCACCCCGATAAGGCTAACGTAATGGCCGATGCTCTAAGTAGGGTGTCTATGGGTAGTCTAGCACATGTTGATGGTGGGGGTAAAAAAGTGGCTAGAGAGGTTCATCAGTTGGCTAGATTAGGAGTTAGGTTGGAGGACGTTAACAATGGTGGTGTAGTAGTTGCTGATAATTCTAAATCTTCATTGATTGAAGAGGTGAAGGCAAAGCAAGATCTTGACCCCGCCTTGTTAGAATTGAAGGCCTTGGTGAGAGATGGCAGGGTGGAGGTTTTCTCCCAAGGGGTAGATGGTTCCCTTAGGTACCAAGGTAGGTTGTGTATGCTTAGTGTTGATGACTTGAGAAAGAAGATTTTAGATGATGCTCATAATTCTTCCTATTCTATTCACCCTGGTTCTACAAAGATTTATAGAGATTTGAGGGGAGTGTATTGGTGGGGTGGTATGAAGAGAGACATAGCTGTGTTTGTATCCTTCTGTTATTATTGTGAAAATGTTAAAGCCGAGCATCAAAGGCCAGGTGGCCTAGACCAAGATATAGAGATCCCTACTTGAAAGTGGGAGGAAATTAAGATTGATTTTGTGGTCAGGTTGCCTAAGACTAGAAAATATTTTGATTCTATTTGGCTTGTGGTTGATAGAATGACAAAGTAACTCATTTCCTACCAGTTAAGACCACTTATGATATCGAAGATTATGCTAGGGTACATACATGAGTTGGTTAGATTGCATGGGTTGACTTTGTCTATCATATTGGATCATGGTGCTCAATTCACTTCTCACTTTTGAGGTCCTTCCAAAGAGGTCTTGGTGCCAAGGTATAGCTTAGTATAGGCTTTCACCCTCAAATGGATGGCTAAGCTGAGAGAACTATCCAAGATTTTGAGGATATGCTTAGAGCTTGTGTTTTAGAATTTAAGGGTATTTGGGATGTGCACTTTCCACTCATTGAGTTTTCTTACAACAATAGTAATCATTCAAGTATTGTTATGGCTCCTTTGAGGCTCTTTATGGTAGGCATTGTAGGTCCCTAGTAGGATGGTTTGAGGCGGGGAGATGGTTTTGTTAGGCCCAGATTTGGTTATGGAGTCCATGGAGAAGGTGAGGTTGATAAGAGAAGATTGAAAACAACCAAAGTAGACAAAAGTACTATGCCGAAGTTAGGAGAAGGGATCTTGAATTTAAGGTTGATGATTGAGTCTATTTGAAGGTCTCACCCATGAAGGGTATGGTTCATTATGGTAAGAAGGGTAAATTGAGTCCAAGATTTGTGGATCCTTATAGATCTTTGAGGAGGATTAGTAAGGTAGCCTACGAGTTGGAGTTTCCAATGATATGAATATGGTTCATCCAGTGTTCCATATGTCTATGTGAAGGAAATGTGTGGGTGACCCAAGTGCTATTGTGCCTTGAAACGTTGTGGGTGTTGTTGAAGACAACTTGACTTATGAAGAGGTTCCAGTTGAAATCTTGGATTGACAAGTGAAAAGGTTGAGGAACAAGGATGTAGCTTCCGTTAAGGTCCTTTGGAGGAACCAACAAGTTGAAAGTGCCACGTGGGAAGCCGACGTGGACATGAAAAAGCAATATCCCTATCTATTCCATTCTACTCAAGCCTAAGGTACTCATTTCAGTCCTCTATTGATTTCAACTCTTAAGTTTTAGCCGTTATGTCATTTGCATGTGTTCATGTTTATGTTGGTAAGTTTATGGTGATTTTGACACTTGTACTAAGATTTTTGAAATGATGTTTTATTGTATTTGTTGAATTCATGTGTCGGGATGAAATCATCTCAATTACTTCTTTTATATACATTTCTTTGATGTTCGAAGACAAATATTCCCAAGGGGGAGATATTGAAACACTCCAAAAGTGCTCGAAAATGTGCCTTGGAAATGCCCATATTCGTAATTTTCTCATATCTCAAAATCCGTGCTCGATATAAAAATTCCAACACAATAGTCTTGATTACGAAGCAAAATTAAGTAGGGAATGGGTATAATCTCGATTTTAGAGAAACCGTAGCAATATTTGATTTTTCAAAGTTTGCACAAGATAGTAAGGGTGCGCGATGGTTCCTTGACATGGACCAATGCATTTGTTGCCTGTTGATTTCATTTCGGTCTAAGGCTTTGGGGCCTTAGGGCTAAGCATTCCTATGCGTAAAAACACCTATACTTAGTCATTTTTCAACCCCATATCATTCAAGTCATTCCCAAAACCCTTTCTAACACTTAGCCAAGTATTTCATCCAAATTCAATTATCCCAAACTCATTTTGAATCTCAAGAAATTCCTTCAAGCTTCAAGTTCTCATTCCAATCATCATCAAGGAAATCCCCAAATTTAAGGTATATGGTTTTCAACCATTGGGTTCTTTCACCCGTGGTACCCAATCTTCCTTTTTATGTAAATTACATGTTTTCAAGTTGATTTATCTATGGGTGCTTCTTATTATGAATTTGACTGTGAATTATGTTGCGGTTTCATAAAAATTTTGATTGTTTAAGCATATTTTGAGCTATGAATCTATGATCTATTATGAGATTTGATGAAAAGTTTCAATGTATCTTGCATGAGGGTGTTACCAAGTGTTGGTAGGTTGATTTACATTAAGTTTTCTCATATGATTTCACTCTTGAATTGCATGATTTTGAACTAGTATTACACACTCGCCAAGTGTTTAATAAAATATCCAGTTATGGATTCTTGAGCTATTGATGATCTATTGCATGACCTATGAATCAAGTGACTTTATGATGATGAAAGGTATGTATGTATGTGTTGAATTTATGAAAAGTATATATGGTGTTGCAATTTGGCTACACCTTGTTGAGGGGGTAGGGGGTGGGGTGCTAAGCCCAATCACCTTGTTTGAGAGGGTGTTAAGCCTCAATCACCTTATCGGCGGGTGTTAAGCTCGTACTACCTTGTTGAGGGGCATATACCTCAATCGCCTTATCGGGGAGGGGGGGAGGTAGTAAGTCCGTACTACCATGTTGGGGGGTATCTACCTCAATTACCTTGTTGGGCAGGGGGTGGTAAGCCCGTTCTACTATGTTGAGGGGTAGATACCTCAATTGCCTTGTCAGGGGGTGGTAATCCCGTACTACTAATTGAGGGGTAGATACCTCAATCTCCTCCCAAGGGGGTGGTGGGCCTTAGATTCAGGTACTAGCTTGCTTGGTCTATGATAACAGTCTCTTCCTACACATGTAACATGATCTATATAAGCATGTTTTACTTCAAGCATTGATCATGCATGCCATATTGTTAATACACTTATTCATTGCTTATGATTATGCATTTTGACTATGTTGCATCCTACATACTTAGTACATCCAAATGCGCATACTCTATGCCTACATGGTGTTACCATGTAGGTTTCAAAGCTCCTCATGATCATCCTCCCTTTGGCTAGTTGTGATATCTTGAAGATAAGCTTTAGTGAGTCCTCAAGTTAGCAACATTAGCTATGCCATCTTGCTTATATTACTTCTTTATCTTAAACTCTTGATACTTTGATGGTGAGCCTGGAAAGTGTCTTGGCCCCTGCTCAAGTCTATGTTTAGAGGTATTGTTGGACAGTTGATGTAATTATTCTATGTTCTTGACTCTTGGTTGTTTATGGTTGTCTAAAACTTCCCTTAGTCCCTTTATCCCTATTTTACTCTCTTGTTGTGGTTTAATTGCTTCCGTGTCCAAGGATGTGTAAATGATATGCTGAGAGACTTGTTTGGGGTCTTTTCGAGTTCCCATTTGCCGCGACACGTCTAGGCCCTAGGCTTGGGCCGTGATAACATGTATGAACATTTTCAAAGAATTATGAATTATCCAGTTTTACTTAGTTTTTTATGGTTCCCACAATCCTAGTTATGGATTTAGCTACTCATGATTAGTATAGATGCATGAGTTATTAATTGGAATAGCATAATAGAGCACTTACATAATTAAACTAAGAACAAGCAAATCCAACTTCAAAGAGAATCACAAGATTAAAGATCAAATAAAAGTACAAGTGTTTCTTAAAACACTCCAATGTTATCTCACTATTTTGTCTCTCTAATTGTCGAGTTCTCTGTGTACTATGCACAAAAATTCATGAAAAACAACTTAAAACCTATTTATAATATTTAAAATACTTCTAAACACAATAGGGTAGCCGGGTTGGCATGCCTCACGATCAGGTTTACGAGCCTTATTGCATTTCACGGCCCGTGATTGGCATCTCATATAGTGCTGCTGGAAAACTACACTTCAAGTCTATGATACCCCTCTATGACCTGTAAAGTGGTTTGCGACCGTAAAGTGGTGTACGACCCATAGGGGGGTTTCATGTGATGAATCTTCAGAAAGTCCCTCATGATCCTTAGGTAACGAACCATGCTCTACGAATCTTAAATGAATCAATGACCTGTCTGCATGTTCATAGAATCAACTTCAAAAAATTAGCCCCTCACTGAAATTGTCCACGAAACCTACTTCATGGCCTGTAAATTGAACTACAGCCCATAAAGGGTCTCGTACGACATCAAAATCAACAACTTTTATACTTTCCAAAATCAAAGCCAACCCTGGAATCCAACAAATATAACATAAAAACATGTAAAATGAAATATCATCGCATTGAAAATACACAAACTTTCAAGTTTTAAGCATCAATGGCCTAAGATCCTCCGCGGTTGTCCCTATAAGATCAATTTCTTTTGAAGTTCTGACCTTGGTTTCCTTGACCTTGGTGTCCGAAAACTTCCTGTCTGATTAGCAATAAAACAATCGTCTCATAATAAGGTTCATTATACCTAGGTGCACGTGGATATTGATGAAACACTGCATTAACTTGCTCCCGGTTCAACTTCATCGTCATCTCCATGCCTGTACAGATTCAGGAAAGCTCCTGCATAATTTCTTCAATTATCTTAGCTTGCTTCAAACCAACACTAACAACGCACAAACTTTTGGTAGATGCTCTGTCTCTTTGCCCCTATGAATAATTAGTCTTGATCATTCCCTCCATTCTTTCTGCGATCCTTGTGAATGGTTGATGTAAGACCATGCCCCCCCCTCCAAAAAAAACTATC
>JAABOM020119581.1:0-22755 GCA_011800125.2 Solanum clarkiae | reverse complement strand
GCCTCCAATTTAATTCCTTGGCAAGGTATGCTCCTAATGTAGTTGCTACAATGTCAGACAGAGTTCATCGATATGTACACAGGTTAGATACGTATCTAGTCAGAGACTGCACTATTGCTTCCTTGAATAAAGATATGGATATAGCAAGAATGTAGGCTTTTGCACAGAAATTAGAGGATCAGAGGCAGAGGAGAGGGACGCAAGAATCAGAAAGGGCACAATCAAAGAGAGTCAGATCTATAGGGCAGTTTACGCCACCCCAAAGTGATCTCAGGCCTCGGTTTTCTAATAGACCGCCTAGGCCATCATCCTCTTACTCTATAGCCAGTGCTCCACCACAACTTCAAGGGTCTCGAAGTAATCAGTTTGGTCAACAAGGGGAAGGGCAAGGCTCCCGGACAATGGGTTATTCAGCAAGACAACAAATGATACCTAGACAACCTTGTAAATAGTGTGGAAGGAGTCATCCGGGGATATGTTGCATTGGGACAGATGTTTGCTATTTGTGTGGTATGTCAGGGCACATGATAAGGGATTGCCCAAGGAGACGTATGGGTGGTATGGCACAATCTACTAGGTCAGCTGTCGCATCATAATCATCAGTTCCTCCAGCGGTAGGGGTCAGCAAGAACCTATGGGTCGTGGTAGAGGTATTAGAGGGACAGCTAGCTCTAGCAGAGTCCAGAATCGCACTTATGCACTGGGGAGTCGACAGAATTTGGAAGCCTCACCTGATGTGGTCATAGGTACATTATCCATCTTTTCACATAATGTATATGCATTAATTGACCCTGGTTCTACACTATCATACATTACCCCACTAGTTGCTGGGAAGCTTAAGTGAACACCCAAATTATTGAACAAACCATTTCAAGTGTCTACACCAACCGGTGAATCTATTATGGCTAGAAGGTTTATTATGACTGTGTAGTAACTATTTGTGACCGTGACACATTGGCTGACCTAATTGATCTAAAAATGGTGGAATTTGATGTTAGAATGGGTATGGATTGGTTATCTTCTTGCTATGCCACAGTGGATTGCCGAACTAAGAAAGTGTGCTTGCACTTTCCAAATGAGGCAGTTCTTGAATGGAAAGGCAATGTTGGGGCGCCAAAGGGTAAGTTTATCTCTTATTTTAAGGAAATAAAGATGAGATCTGAGGGGTATATGTGTCATTTAGTTAGGGTGAGGGATATGGAGGAAGAATCACCAACTCTTCAATAAGTTCCAGCAGTGAATGAATTTGTTGATGTGTTCCTGAAGAACTCCCGGGCTTACCTCCAAAATGAGAAATAGATTTTGGTATTGACTTACTTCCAGGCACTCGACCCATTTCCATCCCTCCATATAGAATGGCCCCGACAGAGTTATGTGAATTAGAAGAGTAGTTAAAAGACTTATTGGAGAAGGGTTTTATAAGACCTAGTGTGTCCCCTTAGGGTACACCAGTGTTATTTGTACGTAAAAAGGAAAGCACCTTAAGAATGTGTATCGACTATCGACAATTGAATAGGGTGACAATTAAAAATAAATACTCCCTCCCAAGATTGATGATTTATTTGATCTGTTATAGGGTGCCAAATAATTTTCAAAAATTGATTCGAGATCAGGCTATCACCAAGTGAGGGTGAAGGAGAAAGATATACCTAAGACTGCTTTCTAAACATGCTATGGTCACTTTGAATTTCTTGTTATGTCATTTGGGCTAACGAATGCACCAGCATTTTTTATGGATCTGATGAACAGGGTATTTAAGCCATTATTGGATGTGTTTGTGATAGTGTTTATAGACGACATTTTGGTATATTTAAAATCAGAAGAGGACCACGCAAATCATTTACGAAAAGTGTTAAAGGTTCTTTGTGATCAACAGTTGTATGCCAAGTTTTCTAAATGTGAATTTTGGTTAAAATCAGTGGCATTCTTGGGTCATATTGTGTCTAATGATGGAATAAGGATTGATTCAAAAAAGATAGAGACTGCGAAATATTGGCCAAGACCAACAACACCCACGGAAGTTTGGAGCTTCCTAGGTTTGATAGGTTACTACAGGAGGTTTGTTGAAAATTTTTCTTCTATTTCTGCGCCTCTAACAAAGTTGACACATAAGGCAACCAAGTTCCAATAGGATGATGCGTGTGAAAAGAGCTTCCGGGAGCTGAAAAATAAGCTAACTTCTACACCTGTGCTAGTACTTCCAGAAGGTACCGAGGGGTATGCAGTGTATTGTGATGCTTCAGGAGTTGGCTTTGGGTGTCTACTGAAACAACATGGTAGGGTAATTGCTTATGCATCTAAATAGGTACGACCACATGAGAAAAACTACCCAACTCATGATTTTGAGCTAGCAGCAGTTGTATTTGCTCTGAAAATATGGTGCCACTATTTGTATGGGATTCACGTTGACATATATACTGACCATAAGAGTTTGCAATACATCTTTAAGCAGAAAAAACCTAAATTTAAGACAGCAGAGATGACTAGATCTAATAAAAGATTACGAGGTTGATATACTATACTATTCGAGGAAGGCAAATGTGGTATCCGATGCTCTGAGCCATAAGGCAATCATGAATACTGGTGATCAAGCTATGGTAAGTCAAGAAGTGGCTAAGGATCTACGTCAGCTAGCCAATTTGAGAGTTCGCCTTCTTGAAACTCCAAAGGAAGGGGTTATTGTACAAAATGCAGTAGTGTCTTCATTAGTAATGGAGGTGATAGAAAAACAGTTTGAAGATCCTGTTCTACGATAGCTTAAGGAAAAGGTGAGTCAAGGTATGATAAAGAGCTTTGACCTTACACAAAATGGAGTACTGTACTGCCAAAATAGATTATGTGTGCCTGATATTAATGGATTAAGAAAGAGGATAACGGAAGAAGCCTATCATTCCCGATATTCTATCCATCCAGGATCAACTAAGATGTACCATGACCTGAAGGGAATGTTTTAGTGAGGAGGCATGAAAAAGGACCTTGCAAAATTTGTGGTTCAATGTCCAAATAGCCAACAAGTGAAAGTAGAACACCAAAAGCCGGGAGGTTATATGCAGTGTATAGAACTTCCAACATGGAAGTGGGATATGATCAACATGGATTTTGTTACCGGCTTGCTTTGCTCATTTCAGAAGTTTGACTCCATATGGGTAATAATTGATAGACTCACAAAGTCAGCACACTTCTTGTCAGTCAGGAGTGATTATATAGTTGAAGAGTATGCCAAGCTATACCTCAAAGAGATAGTCAAGATACATGGAGATAGTCAAGCTATGCGGATGCTAGAGGAAGAGGACTGGAACTTTCAGTAGGGGATTGGGTATTTTTAAAGGTGTCTCCAATGAAAGGGGTTATGAGATTTGGTAAGAAAGGAAAACTGAGCCCACGTTATATAGGGCCATGTCGGATTATTAAGAGGATCGGGCAGGTTTCATACGAACTAGAGCTACCACAAGAGCTTTCAATGGTTCATCCAGTTTTTCATGTCTCAATGCTTCGAAAATGCATAGGTGACCCATCCCGTATGACTCCTATTGAGGATGTACAGGTTATAGAAGATCTCACCTATGAAGAGGTACCTATTGCTATTCTAGACCGTCAAGTTAAGAAGCTAAGGAATAAAGAAATAGCTTCAGTGAAAGTACTTTGGAGGAACTAGCAAGCAGAAGAAATAACATGGGAGACCGAGGACGTGATGAACTCAAAATACCATTACTTATGTGAAGCTAAAGAAGAAGTCCAACATGCAGAATTGGGACACTAATAGGTACGTGTGATTGAATACTTCATATGTTGTCAAAGGTTTGTGTAAGTAAAGGTCTAAACTTGATTAGCTCTCTAACTATGCTAACATTTGAGGACGAATGTTCCTAGGGGGGGAAGATGTAACACCCCACATCTTACAATACTAGTACTATGCAAATGAATCATGATATGGCTTTTTAAATTAGCTCCTCTTTTTAAAAGTGCTTGAATCTCCAATTAAAGGGCGATATGTATGTCTAAAGCTGAAGGGGGTCCAGTGTAAATAAGTTTTAAATTAAATTGAGGAAATGACGACCTTAAATGAAGTAAGAGAAGTGAGGTGCTTATAGGGATTAGGAAGCTAGCAGGTGAGTCACCTACTTGCTTAGCTTGAATTTGCTAGCTAAATGGAGACGAGGCCCCACGTCGAATTTGTCCAAGTCCGATTATGAATAAAGTCCATGTTAAGGGTGTAACTTTAGCTCATATTTTAGCATCATAAATGGAATTTATTTTCATCCCAAGATAAATAATAAAAGGGCCCAAGTACAACACAACCCACTTGGCTAATTGGGCCCAAACTAAGTGAAGAGGAATTTGGAAAATGTGTAGCCAAGGCCCATCAACTTTGAGACCCATTTAAGCCCAAGTGCAAGGGCTAAACAGCTGCTTCACTAGCTTATTAATATGTGGTATTATGTGGTCAAAATTTCAAAAGAAATTCGGCCAAGAGACTCTTTAAAAATGCTCAAAGCAACACCTTAAATGATTTTACTTTAGAGCAATTTTTAGCTTTCTTGAAGCCTCTTTTTCTCTCTTTATTTCAGTTCACAAGGCAGGCTACACAGCCCTCTAGGGTTCTTGAAGGAAACCTGAACCTTGAAGGCTAAGGTAAGTGGAAATATCCATGTATTTGTTATACTTATCTCATGAAAAATAAGAAGTATATGCTAGTATGTTTGTGCTGGAAATTTGGAAAGCATGTGTCCTAAGGATTTTTGTGAACTTTTCTTGTTATTTATGGAGATTTTCTCTTCTTGGTTGGCTGAAATATGAAGTAAGACTTATGTTTTTGACAAGGTAAAGTTTGTTAGTGATAAAGCTAAGCTGCTGTACCATTTTTACAGTCCACGAAAGTAAGTTCTTGTGTAATATCGTAATTGTGCTCGTAATAGAAACTTGTGGGCTGATTGATTGGGGGCTATGGTATCACGTCCTCCACTGATTTTGAGGACTATTTTGAACTGTTTCAGGACTTTTTGTATGTATAAATGTTGTGGGAACAGTTTGGTTGAAGTTGGTAAAGGTTTGGAATCGTCAACGTCGTAATATAGCAAAAGGACGTAACGTTATGCCACCTATTTGTATGTTGCATAGAATTGTTATGTGTTGTGCTTTATGTGTTGTAATAAGACTGCTATGGCACTAGAACAGGCTGCAGATGATATGCGTATGAGAATGTGTATTAGAAAATACAATTAGGGACGAAAATATTGAAAGAATACACTCAGGCTTATAAATACCAAAATTGCTGCCCGTATGTTGTTTTTTTAAGAGATTGGGCTTGCAAGATGTATCTATTGGCTGCTAATGCTAGTTTTATCACCTATTATATTGTAGATAAATATTTGGAGAAAGGAAAGGTTATCTCGAGGTAATAGCGAGGTCGTACAGCGAGGTATGTAAGTCTACTTGACTTCGTATTACTTGGCATGAAATCTAGATTCTTCCTTAGCACATAAAGGCACTTACCAACTCCGAAATAACTATTAACCATGTCTCCACTCTTTGACATGTTCATATACTTCCATACATAGTCACCTTCATTGTCATACTATCTTGTATGACTATCTACATGTCATATGCTACATATACAGCCCTACAGCTCCAATATTGTGACCACCAAAAGAACCATCTCAAAGGTAATTAAAAAGGTAAAGTATATTTCTTATTGATGGGTGGTAGCCCGAGGGGTGGAAGAATCACCTAGCCAGGGTCGATCCTATCACGGGGGTAGTCCGAATGGTTAAGGAAGAGCTTAGCCAAGGTCGATCCCGATACAGTTTTACCACAGATCATTTGGTCATTTGTATTACATGTTGTGCATAGATTATACAGTAAAGGTAAAGTGATAAAAAGAACATAAAGTACATGACCCCACAGTATAACTAAAGGTGGTCCCTTATCCCACACCAGTGCATAGTTTCATTTGAGTTGTTACTTCGTATACAATATTTTCTACCTTACATATTCAATACATTATCTCGTACTGATGTCCCTTACGGGGGACCTGCATTTCATGTTGTAGGTACAGGTGCTAGTAGCTCTCCCCAGTAGGAGTACGGGATATCCAGTTGCTGTGACCAAGCTCTTGATTGCTTTGGAGCTTTGCATGTCTAGAGCTTATATCTTGTGTTGTACAGTTAGTCGAAGTGGGGCCTGTCCCCCCTTATTAGATACTTTTACTTGTCTAGAGGCTTTGTAGACTATGTAAATTAAAGTGTGGTCTTGTCTTGTACTTTAAACACCATGGCCCCGATGGCCCAGCCATGTGCATTTCATTTTGGCTTGTTATCACTGTTTATTTTCTTAAAGGTATGTTAAACATAGGAATCCCTTATAATATGTATAGAAAGCGCATAGATATAGGTTGATTCTCTCGAGCCTTATCAGCAATGAGTGCCAGTCCGCCCTAACGGGACTTTAGGCATGACAGAGACTAAGGGGAGTCTCCCAGAATAACATAATATAAGAGGAGTCAAGCTCATAATAAAAACCAACTCAATATCTAAAAAAACCTTTACTACTAATGGGCGGGGGCCAAGATATCTCCCGGGATCACCCTCATAGCTAAGTATCCAAAAGCATAAGATAGGGTCTTATCATAAGCATGAAAGAAATTAGATACTATCCCTGGATGTGAGGACACACCAAAAACTAACTTCAAATGATCTGGCAAGCCACGTGGAGAAGGAGGATCAATAGGAGCTCTGATCCCTACTTTGTAATATCATATAGGTGTAGAGTATGCGTTAGTACTTGAAATATATGAAGTATGCAAGGTGTAATGCAATAAAGGAGATAAGCTATAACAATAACCAGGATGCATGATCATAACTAATGGTTATGAGCTCAAGATGAAATAAATGCTCAATGCCTTACACAAACACATATTAGAATGGCCAAATAGCCAACCACCCACCTTACGGTATAACCTTTTCGAAGAGGGTCATCAATACCCCTACCTTACGACATAGCCTTCTTGGTAGGTAATATAAGATATCTCTTACCTTATGATTCAAACTTTTCAATAGGAATTGGGAGATGCACTTATCTTACAATACAATCTTTTTGGTAAGAGAGATGCCCTTATCTCATGATATAATCTTTTCGATAGAAGAGATGTCTTTACCTTACGATACAATCTTTTCAGTAGGAGAGATGTCCTTACTTTACGATACAATCCTTTCAGTAGGAGATGTGATTTATTCTACCTTACGGCATGGCCTTTTTGATAGCCTTTTCGATAGGTAATACAAAAATTTCTCATCAAACCATCACATCGAAGTATCAGTAAAAGACTTCACATTTCATAAGAGCATTAAAAAATAGCATAAGAGTTTAATAATTCACTTGTAGATCATGAGAACTTTTCATGAGTTTAATACATGTTTGGGAACCAATAAATTATCATAACAGGATTTGTCATATAAATTCATATAATAATCTCTCATCAACATCAAGAATTCTTGTCAAGTAGTTTAGTCAAACACATTATGAGCATATGCACATGCACTTAAAATTATGCATTTCAAGAGTAAGAGACAAGAGAGAAGTAAGATTAACTCACTTCAAGTCATTCAAATCAACCCACTAATATTGTAGTAAAACCCTCATATGTTAAGAAAGTATCATATTTCAAGATATATAGGAAAAATAATTAGTTTAAATCATTCTTAAAAAATCCATCATAATAATATACACCATCCTTCAAAATATGGACATGGGAGCATGAAATTCATCTTATCAAGCAAAAATAGAGAACACAACTTGAATATCATTAAATCTATTATAATATCAAACCCCAACAACATTTGGGCATAAAACGTCATTTCTTGTAAAACCAATATAGAGGACATGTGCACAATGCATAATAATATCAACATAAAATAGAGTTCATAAGTACCCATAAAGATTCATAAACTACATATAGTAGGAGACGAGAAATTGTTGGACTTGTGGGAAGGAAGGTTCCCACAATCAAACTCACATACTTAAATCATGTGAACAATGCATAATAGAGATTATCATAAAGTATTCAACCTTAAAATCATGAAATTATGTAAAGAAGAAAGGATTGACTTCATGAGTGGAAGAAATCCCATGAATGAATCCCACATACCTAAACTTGAGATTTTCTTGAAGAAACTTGAGGAAGATTTGAGGCTTGAGTTGGGTTCTTGAAATCCAAAGCTTGTTTTTGAAATTCTTGAATTTTAATGAAATATTGTTTGATGTTCTTAAGAGGATTTGAGAGGATTTTGAGGGGGTTTATTGAGTCAAAAATGGCTAAGAAAGGAAAATTTCACGTTTAAATGGACATCGAATTATTACCCAATTTCCCTGAGTGAAGCTAGAAAGCTAAAGGAAGAATTACACTGGTCCGCGAGCTAGGCGCGATGCAGTAAAGAATTACATGCTTTAAGTCATGCAATTTGGGAGTATAGGACAAAGAAGGAGTAAAATCAATTTATTTTGAAGTCATTCAAATCAATCCACCACCAACATAGTAGTAAAACCCTCATTTAGGTGCCATGAAATCCATCTTGAAATTCATCATCATTCATAGTTTCATAGTTCATGTCATGCATAGCCTCAAAAGGTATAAATCAACTCATGGAATAAGCTTCAATAGATATTCATTCATATATAATCAATACTTGAAGAATCCAAACTCCAATCATATTTATAATGCATAATAAAATTTATCCACAAAATATTCAAAATTAAAATCATGAAATTTGACAAAGAGGAAGGTTTGACTTCATGGGTGGAAGGATCCTATGAGTGAAACCCACATACCAAAACTTGAGATTTTCTTGAAGAAAACTTGAGGAAGACTTGAAGCTTGAGTTGGGTCCTTGAAATCCAAATGTAACAATCCCGAAAGTTTGCCTACTTGAGTTGGAATAGTGCAAGGAGGATTTTTTATTATTTTTTTCTTATTATTGCTCCATTGTGTTGCAAGTGCAACATCCTTTTTGCTCAAGTGTAGCATTAGAATGTGTCAGCCCATTTTCTATTTTCTTTTATATATTATCATGTTGTTGGTGCTCCACTAGGAGATAATTGGATAACAATTTTCATCTATAATATTCATATGTTTGGCCGACATTCGCTTTAGTGCCACTTGCTGGAATTGGATGGGATGGGCACTTGTGCTCATTCTTGAGTCTGAAGAGGCACATAATACCTCTATATATAGAGGCTGCCTTTTCTCCTTTCAAATATATAAGAGTAGAACCGAGAAAAAACTAGAAAAAAAATAAGTTTGTATGCTAAATATTTTGAGAGTTTTTATTAGTTGAAGGGAGGTATTTTATTGTGTAGATCTTCGGCAAATTTATTCTTGTAAGTTTCTCCTATTTTCTAAATCTTTTATAATAAGATATTTTATATAAATGAGTTTAATTTCATGTACTTTTAAGTACTTTCTTATGAGAATATTATTTATAATGAGTGATGAATTTATCTTGATGCATCAAAGTTAAACCGAAAGACCCTACATGTCACTTTATTTACTTGAGTTAGAGATTTAAAAGAAGTTGTTGATGAGGAAGTTTTATTTAGTCTCTTGCTATTATATGAGAATTTTACTACTTGAAATTATTTTATATCTTGAAATTTATGTTCTATGTGAAATGAGTTTATATGAAGTTAAGTTGAGGTTAATATGACGAATTGAGAATACTTGAGTTGTTAAACGTGAAAACATATTACATTATAAACTTGTAGACATAACATGATGAGTAGGGTTAAAATAGTCCAAATGACTATTTGAATTGAGCCGAGCATGATAAGTTACATGATTATTGAGTTGACTATATTTGATTACTTGTATGTGATTGAATGAATTGATGAATCTTTGAGATGAATTGAGATAACTCTATGAGGTTAAGGATGAGTTGATTGATTGAGTATTGAGGATTGAGTTACATGATGATTTGAGCATGTTTAAGTCTTGGGAGGAGTATCAAGCACTGAGCAGGGAGCGAGTATACTTTTACTTTAACCCACAGAACTATATTGCCAGCGTAGGATAGTCATACACCTTTGTTCTGGTGACTTTTCCTGCAAGTGAACATTTACCCTGGATCCAAGAGAGTTGATTTTACTATGCCGTGGCACGTATAGGATGGGCGTGGAAACGATGTCGATTCATTGTACATCACCTAACTTATGGTGGTGGGAGGTATGTCGGTTAAGAAAAACTCCTATGCAACTTTGATTGAACATGAGATTTACATACTTGAGTTTACTTTCACTATGCATATATATATATATATATATATATATATATAGTTTGAACGTATGAAATATTCTAAACTGTTATGTACTGAGCTGAGCATGAGTTGAAGAGTCGAGGTGAGTATTCTTGAGCTTATTATAATTATTATTATTATTATTATTATTATTAATATTATAATATTTTAGTCGTTGGACTTATCGTACCTTCCACGTACTAATGCCTTTAAAGATACATCATTTCATGATGCAGATAATGGAGATAGAGGACTTCAGCCTGCGCACCGCTAAGATCCGGATCGTACACCTCAGAGTTGGTGAGCTCTGCTTACATTCCGGAGAAGTCCTTTTTACCTTCTGTCCTTTATTGAGTACTATTTTCATTTGAGGTGTTTATGGCCTGTCATGACACTGTCTAGATTGTTGATTTGAGGCTTCACAGACGTTAAGGGAGTGATTTCTTAAAAAGTATTGCATAATTTCAAACCTTGTTCTTTTAAAACTCTGAGTGAGGTTTCATTAATAATATTGTGTCTGTTTGAGTTATTTCTTCTGTTGTTGAGTACATTGTGACAGTGAGGTCAAGTGGTTTGCTCGGGGGCTAGCAGTAGTCTTTGCGTGCTAGCCACGCCAAGGGTATCCTCCCGGGGCATGACACTAAAGCTTGTTCTTAAGATTCTTGGAATTGAATGGAGGATTTGATGATGAATTCGGAGGGTTTTGGGAGTGTTTTTGAGAGGTTTAAGCATGGAATGGTTGAAAGGATGAAGGATTCCTGTTTAAATGGGCATTGGGTTATTACCTAAATTCCCTTGAGTGAAGCTAAAAAAAGAAGGAAAATATTGCACTGGTCCGTACCCTAGGTGCGACGCAGAGCAAACACGCAGGGCCTATTTAGAATAAGGCGCGCCCCAGGCGTGTCGCGGTACTGGCGTGCAGGCACGCTGCCTCGTCCCCTGTAGGGAAAATTGTTTTTCACTACGGGTCATCTAAAAATAGAGGGCTATCTTTCACCCATATATTTTACTCCCAGAACAAGATTATAAATTTGAATTTTTGAAATCATGCACAGATTTTGAGATATTCAAGAAATACACTTATAAGAAATTCCGAAGCACATGAGGGGTGTTAAAACATCTCCCCCTTAGGAATATTCGTCCCTGAGTGTCCAAGAAACGTACGTAAGAGAAGTAATTATGAAACTTTCATCCCGACATGAATGCAACAAATGCATTTAATTCTTAAAAAGTTTCACACATAATGCATCAAGAATCATCAAAACTTGTCAACATGAACATGTATGCATGCAGATACGACATGAAGGATGAAACCTAAGACGTAAAATCATAGATAGGACTTAAATTGTTACCTTTAGCTTGAGTAAAGTGTGAAAGAGGTATGGATATTTCGTTTTCATGTCCGCTTCAGCTTCCCAAGTGGCACTTCAACTTGATGATTCCTCCAAAGGACTTTGACGGATGCCACATCCTTGTTCTTCAACCTTTTCACTTGCCTATCCAATATTTCCATCGTGACCTCCTCATAGGTCAAATTATCCTCCACATTACCCACAACCTCTAAGGGAACTATAGCACTTGGGTCACCCACACACTTCCTCAACATAGACACATCAAAGACCGGATGAACCTTACTCATTTCCATAGGCAACTCGAATTCATAAGCAACCTTACCAATTATCCTTAAGATTCTCTAGGGTCCCACAAACCTTTGGCTCAATTTCCCTTTCTTGCTAAACCAAACCACACCCTTCATGGGTGAGACCTTTAAGTATACCAAATCATCAACATTAAAATCAAGGTCTCTCCTTCTCACATCAGAGTAGGACTTTTGCTTACTTTGAGTCATCTTCAGTCTCTCCTTTATCAACATCACCTTCTCCAAAGCTTCAATAACAAAATTCGGTGTCACAAGCCTTGGGCCTAGATGTGACACGGCGAATGGAGAACCCGAAGGGACCCCAAACAAGCCTCTTAGCATATCATTATACATCATTGGTCGCGGAAGCAATTAAACAACATAATAAGATTAGAAAAAAGGGAAAAAGGACTAAAGGGATACTTTCATGACATAAGCATCAAAACAACATGTCCAACAACACCTCTACTACATATATAAGAGCGGGGGCCAAGACAAGCAACCGGGCTCTCTCATAGTCAATATATACATAAAAGAAAGATAGTCTTAGTACATGTAATGAGATTTATAAAAAGGAAGACTCACCAACTAGCTTGAGAGAATTCGTACTAGCCACATAGAGAAAGATGCTCAAGTGGGGATTTGGTTCCTACATGGTGACATCATGTAGGCATAGAGTATGTGTTAGTACATTTGAATGCACTAAATATGTAGGATGAAATGCAACAAGTGATAAGCACTATAAATAAAATGCATAACTTAGGCAATGAATAAGCATATAGCAATATGACATGTATGAATGATGCTTGAAGAAAAATCATGCTTATATAGAACATAATACATGTGTAAGGAGAGACCATTATTAGTGAATATCTAAGGTCTACCACCTCCTTAGAGAGGTGAATAAGGTACAAACCCCTCAATGTGAATGATGAGGTACAAACCCCTCAACATGGTTATGAAGGTACAAACACCTCGACATGGTTGAATGGTCCTACCACCTCCCGGGTGAGGCGATCGAGGTACAAACCCCTCAAAATGGTTGCACGGGCCTAACACCTCCCGAGCGAGGCGATCGATGTTTAAACCCCTCAACAAGGTTACCCGGGCCTACAACCCTCCGAGTGAGGCTTGGTCAATTCCCAACACTATAGAGATAATATCATATACATACATTCCTTTCATCATCATATAGTCATTCAACTCATAAGACATGCATCAGGCCTTCAATTCCTCAAAAAATCATAACCGAATATTTTATCAAACACTTGGCGGGTGTGTAGTGCTAACGTAAAACCATGCAATTCAAAAGTTGATTCATGCTAGAAAATTCAATGTAAAACCATTGATAGATACTTAGTAACACCCTCAAACAATATACATCAAAATCCTTCATCAAATCTCACAATAGATCTTAGGTTCATAACTCAAAAATGCTAAAATAATCACAATTTCATGAAACCCCAACATAGTGTGGAGTGAAATTTATAATAAGTAAGATTCATGAGTAGATCAACTTAAATCATGCAATTTAGGTAAAAAGGAAGTTTGGGTATCATGGTGAAAGGACCCAATGGTTGAAACCCATATACCTTAGCTTTGGAGAATTTCTTGAAGAAGATTTGAAATGGTGACTTGAAGATTGAGTGAAATCTTTGAGATCCAGATGAGTTTTGGAAACTTGAATTTTGAGGTGAAATATTTTCTAAGTGTTTGAGAGAGTATTTGGGAATGTCTTGAATGATATGAAGGTAAAATATGGCTAATTATAGGTATTTTCATGCATGGGAACACTTAGGCCCAAAACCCAAGAGCCTTGGACCAAGATAGAAACTACCAGCCAAAAATACACTATAGCACGCCCTTAGCGCGTTGCGCCAGGGGCACGAATGCTCTCTAAAAATTACATTTTTGTGATTTTCAAACTTTGATATGGTTGCTCTAAAATTGGGGTTAGACCCATTTCCCACTCAATTTTGCCCCCTAAACAAGAATATAAAGTCAGATTTTTTATATCATCCACGAATTTTGAGATATATGGAAATTACAATTCGAGGCACTTCCAAGGGACATGGGCACTTTTTGGGGTCGTTTCATCCGGACCTAACAAAACCATTTCCCCCATATCAAAACACCTAATTGGGGATCTACAACGCCTACCATATAAATCTTAAAAGGGAGCCATGCTAATACTAGAGTGATAGCTATTGTTATAAGCAAACTCAATGAGTGGAAAATGTTCATCCCAACTACCTTTGAACTCCAAGACACAAGCTCCAAGCATATCCTCAAGAGTTTGAATTGTCCTTTTGGCTTGACCATTCATTTGAGGATTAAAAGCCATGCTAAGCTTAACCTAGGTACCTTGATCCTTTTCGAACGATCTCCAAAAATGAGAAGTGAATTGAGCACCATGATCTGAAATGATAGACAATGGTACCCCATGCAACCTAACCAACTCATGAATATATAACTTCGCATAATCCTCAATGCCATAAATCATTTTAACTGGTAAGAAGTGAGCTGACTTTGTCGTCCTATCATCAATAACCCAAATAGAATCAAAATACTTCCTAGTCTTTGGCATACCAATCACAAAATCAATGTTAGTATCTTCCCACTTCCAAGTAGGAATTTCTACGTCTTGGGCTAGGCCACCTGGCCTTTGATGTTCTTCTTTCACTTGTTGGCAAATGTGACAATCGGCTAAAAGCTTGGCAATATTCCTCTTCATACCACTACACCAACAACCTTACCTCAAGTCTTTATACAATTTAGTGGAACTGGGGTGAATAGAGTAGGACGATTTATGTACCTCTTTCAAAATCAACTCATCATCAATATTAGGCACACATAGTCTACCTTAGTACCTAAGGACACTATCTCCCCCTTGGGAGAAAACCTCTACTTTACCATCCTTCACCAAAGCTTTCAATTACAGCAAGGTGGAGTCAAGGTCTTGTTTGGTCTTGACCTCTTCAATCAAAGAAGATTTGGAACCATCAATAACCACCGCATCTCCATTCTCAACTTCATTCAACCTAACCCCCAACCTAGCTATCTGGTGAACTTCTCTAGCCACCTCCTTATTCCCATCATAAATGTGAGCTACACTTCCCATTAACACTATACTTAGAGCATCATCCAAAACTTAGCTTTGTCGGGATGATGGTGCATACTCATGTCATAATCCTTAAGGAGCTGTAACCACCTTCTTTTTCTCAAATTAACGTCCCTTTGTGTGAGAACATATTGGAGATTCTTATGGTTGGTGAATACATCTACATGAACTCTATACAAATAATGATGTCATATTTTAAAGCAAACACCATGGCCATTAACTCAATATCATGGATGGGATAATTACGCTCATGCACCTTTAGTTGCCGAGAAGCATATCTTATAACCTTGCAATTTTGCATCAATATACACCCCAAACCAATCCTTGAGGAATCACAATAAACCACAAACTCTTCTAACCCTTCTAATAACGCCAAAATAGGAGCGAAGATAAGCTTGTCTTTCAATGTTTGAAAACTTCTTTCACATGCATTGTCCAAACAAATTTTGCCTTCTTTTATGTCAATTTTGTCATAGAGGAAGCAATTGAAGAGAAACCATTCACAAATCTCCTTTAGCACCCCAATATACCAAAAAAACTCCTAATATCCACTGGAGTCAAGGGATTAGGCCAATTTCTTATCACTTCCATCTTCTTAGGGTCCATTTTAATTTCTTCACCCGACACCACATGCCCTAGCAATGCAAACTCTTTCAAACAAAATTCACATTTATCAAACTTGGAAAACAACTTCTCATCTCTCAAAATTTGCAACACCACCCTCAAATGATTCACATGCTCTTTTTCACTTCGGGAAAAATTCAATATGTCATCTATGAAGACTATCACAAATATATCAAGCTAGGGTTTAAAGACCCTATTCAGGAGATCCATAAATACCTTTGGTGCATTAGTTAAACCAGATGACATCACCAAAAATTAAAAATGCCCATACTTAGTACGGAAAGCCATTTTGGAAATATCACACTCCTTCCCTCAGTTGATTGTACCCGGACAGAAAATCAATCTTAGAAAAATGACTAGCCCCTTATAGTTGATCAAATAGGTCATCTATTCTTGGTAGAGGATAATTGTTCTTTATAGTGACCTTATTGAGTTGTCGATAGTCAACGCGCATTCTAAGTGCGCCATCTTTATTTCTTACAAACAACACCGGTGCACCCCAAGGTCTAGGCCTACTGACACCCTTCTTGAACAAATCCTTCAATTGGTCCTTCAACTCCTTTAACTCCATCGAGGCCATATGGTAAGGGGGAATGGAAATGGGTTGTGTATAGGGGAGGAGGTCTATACCAAAGTTTATTTCCCTTTTGGCAGGAACACCGGGAAGCTTATCAAGAAAGACATCAAGAAATCATTAACCACCGAAACTGACTCGATAGGAAGGACTTTAGACTCAACATCCTAACCCTTACAAGACGGTAAATGCAACCCTTAGAAATCAATTTCGAGCCTTATGACAAGAGATGAACCTACCCTTAATCACTGAATCATGACCTTCCCACTCAAAGAGGGCTCATTAGAAATTTGAAACCTAACCTTACAGGTTCTACAATCAATCGAAGAATGATATGCATGTAACCAATCCATCCCAAGAATAATGTCAAAATCCACCATGTTAAGTTCAACAATATCACAAGGCAAGACTTTATGCAATATAGACATAGGGAAACCCTTATAGATTTTTCTAGCAATAATGGACTCACTAATGGGGGTAGACACCTAATAGGGTTCACACAACAATTCGGAGCACACATAAAGCTTAGTAGCAACAAAAGGGGTAATAAAGGAAAGAGTGGCACCCGGATCTAATAAAGCATACATATCATAATCAAAAACCTTTAACATACTATAACAACATTAGAGACCTCACCCACCTCTTGCTTCCCTTAAAGAGCATAAAATTGATTGTGACGTGGAGCACCCCTGTGTAGGCCACCTTGAGCCCTTTGATCAACATAAACACCTTGTCCTTGAGGACGACCATCCTTGCCCTTGTTTTTAGCATAGGGGCAATCAACAATCTTGTGGCCTACTCTCCCATACCCATAGCAAGCATTTGAATCCCTCAAGTACTTGTCATTATGATTTCTCCCACATCTTGGGCATCTTGGAAAACATGACCCACCATTGCCACCTTGGAACCTTGGGTTAGGAACCCTATCATTAGCAAATCTTTTGTTTGGAGCTTACGTCCTTGAAACTTGCGATCTTGCTGGAAACAACCACCTTTAGGACCTTGGAAGACACTATCAAATAGATCCCTCTTGGGCTCCCTACTTCTCTTCTTCCTAATCTTCTTCCCTTCAAGTTGTTCGGCGTAGGTCACGAGCCGAGACAAGTCCATGTCATCCACAAGCACAGTGGTATGACATTCTTCATTTACCAAATAGGACACTCCCGGCATAAACTTGTTCATTCTTTCCCTAGGATCGACAACCAAGTGAGGAGCATACTTTGAGAGCTTATTGAATTTGAGGGAACACTCCCTCACACTTATGGAGCCTAGTTTGAGATTCATAAAATTCCATCATCTTTGCCTCTTTCAACTCAATAGGGAAGAATCGATTGAGGAAGGCGGCCTTGAATTCCTCCCATGGGATAGGGTCATTGTTACCCCTCTCAAGTTTCTATTGAGAAAACCAAATTTGTGCAACACCTTTGAGTTGATAAGCCACAAGCCCTGCTTTTATCCTCCGAACTCACCCCCATAATAGCAAGTACCTTATACACCTCATCAATAAACTCTTGGGGGTCATCTTCCATATTGGAACCGTGAAACTCCGGAGGGTTCATCCTTGCAAAGTCCCTCACTTTTGAGGCTCGAGTAGGAGCATGAGGGGCTTGGGCTCCTTGGTTCAATTGGTTAGTCATAGAATGCACCAACATGGTGATAGCATTCTGGAATTCGACTTGTGTAGCTCCTTCTCCATGGGGAGCTAGATGTACCGGACCCTCCTCGGGTATGCGGGCCCTCCGTGGTCTTCCTCTTGGTAGTGGCATGATCTTAAGGAGCAAAAGAGTGTTTGTTAAGGGAGGAAGCCTTATCTTTAATCCTATAGCATAACATATATCATGAAGAAGTGAATAATTTCCTAAAATGCCTCATAGCCTCCTATTCATAGTTGTGGCGTGCTTCACAACAATGAACAAGACTCTACTTGACGCAGTGTTTTGGATTTACGAGGACCATTAACAATCTAGTGCTCTAATACCAAGCTTGTCACGATCCAATCGTAGGTCCTAGATGTGACACGGCGAATGAGAAATTCGAAGGCACCCCAACAAGCCTCTTATCATATCATAAACACATTCTTGGTTACAGAAGTAAAATAAGACAATAACAAGTAACTTTAGAGTGTAAGGGAAGCGGGACTTGGTACTTCCATCTCAACAATCAACATAAAGAGCATAGAGGGAAATACGGTACTAAGGGAAGTCTTTCATAATAACATAAGCATAAGAGGAGTCAAGTTCACTAATACAAACCAACTCAATATCCAACAACACCTCTACTATGAATGGGGCGGGGCCCAAGACATCTCCCAATCATGACCTCATAGATAAGTATCCAAAAGCATAAGATAAAGTCTTTACATAAACATGAAAGAAAGTAGATATTATCCCCGGATGTGAGGACTCACCAAAGCTAACTTCGAACGATTCGGCTAGCCACGTGGAGGAAGAGGATCAATAGGAACTCTAGTTCCTACATGATGATATTATGTAGGCATAGAATATACATTAGTACTTGGAATGTACTAAGTATGTCGTGTGCAATGCTACAAGGATCATAAGCATAATAATCAAAATACATAATCATAATCATTAGGCATAAGCTTAATATGACATGTATAATCAATGCTTAGGTTAAAACATACATGAGAATAATCATACTTGCATAACTTGTTCAACACAACAAAGTGGCATGAATAGCTCATCCAAATACCTTGAGGAAGATAACTTAGGTCATAAACCTTTTTAGTAGGTATTGGATAGTACATGAGGGTGGAGATATAGCATAGGTCATAACCCCTTCATGTAGGCACTAGATAGTGCATAGTATTAAGTCGTACATGAGTGTGAGACATATAACTTAGTCCATAACCCCTTCATGTAGACATTTTTCTTGTACTAGAGGGTGAGGATTACAACTTAGTTCATAAACCCTTCCAGTAGGCTTCACAATTCACATGAGAATAAAACATAGCATAAGAGCTCAATAATTCACTTGTAGATCATAGAAACTCTTTATGACTTTAGTATATGCTTGGGAGCCCATAACTTATAATTAAATCACTTATCTTGTAAACCATGAAATCTTAATCAAACATGGTGGGTATGCATATACATGCTTTAAGTCATGAAATTTTGGAGTATCGTACAAAAAGGAGTAAAATCAATTTATTTTAAAGTCATTCAAATCAACCCACAAACATAGTGGTAAAACCCTCATTTGGGTGTCATGAAATCCATATTAAAATTCATCATCATTCATAGTTTCATAGTTCATGTCATGCATAGCTTCAATAGATATTCATGCATATATAATCAATACTTGAAAAATCCAAACTCCGATCATATTTGTAGTGCATAATAAAGTTTACCCATAAAATATTATACATTAAAATCATGAAACTTGAAAAAGAGGGAAGGATTGGCTTCATGGGTGGAAGGATCCCATGAATGAAATTCACATACCAAAACTTGAGATTTTCTTGAAGAAAACTTGAGGAAGACTTGAAGCTTCATTTGGGTTTTTGAAATCTAAAGCTTGTTCTTGAGATTCTTGAAATTGAATGGAGGATTTGATGATGAATTTGAAGGGTTTTGAGAGTATTTTTTTTAGAGGTTTAAGGCATGGAATAGTTGAAAAGATTAAGGATTCTAATTTAAAAAGGCATCGGGTTATTACCAAAATGCCCTTGAGTGAAGCTGAAACACGAAGGAAATTATTACACTGGTCCGTGCCCTAGGCACGACATGGACCAAATGCGCAGGCACGCTGCCTCGGCCCCCCGTAGCGAAAATTATTTTTGGCTACGGGCTATCTAAAAATCGAGGGCTACCATTTGCCCATACAATTTTGCCCCTTGAACAGGAATATGAAGTCAGATTTTTAAAATCATGCACGGATTTTGAGATATTCAAGAAATACACTTAGAGGGCATTCCGAAGCACATGAGGGGTGTTACAAAAAATATCAAGCATTTTGTCTTTACATCAGTAGAAATATATTTATATATATAGAGGATTATTAGAGTTAGTAATAATTACTAAGATTATTGTATTTTTTCTGAGAAGATTTTTAGAGCATTTCTTCGGGGTAAATTAGTTTTCAACAAGACAAAATAACTTTTTTAATATAAACTAATAAAAAAATTAATACAACATAAAATAAAATAAGGTACAAATTTTCCATGAAGTAAAAGAATTCTATTCTAACAAGTCAATTGTCCGTGAAAGTAGAGCAGCTTAGAAACTTATGAGAGGGATCAACGTGCCTAGAAAATTCACAGAAACACTACATCTTGGATTATTAATGCAATACTTTTCTATATATAGATATGAACATTCAAATTTTTCTCAGATGCATGACCTATCAATGACACTTAATAATGTTGTTGAGAAGACTTACTAAAGTCCTCTCGACTTTATAACAAATTAATAGATTTAGTTAGTTAAAAGAAAAGAAATTGAAATTAAAACTTCAAAATCAATAAGTCTTTGGTCTCATTAAACTGGTTCAAAGAACCATCTTCATGGAACTACCTTCTTACTTAGGGCGTTCGTTTTCTGGTCCAATCAGTGCCTTGAAAAAATGCCTATCTTCATGAGAAGATTATTGAATTAGTTTCAAACCTATCCTCTTCGCTTCCCTAGATATTTAGGAAAAGGGTTATTTAACCACTTGACTCTAAGGAACTCGACCTTTGCTTGTTGATGATGGAACACATCATCAATTAAAGAGTCCTTGCCTTAGACTTAGTTGAAAAGGTAGGCGTTCAGCATGTCCCTTGCTTGCGATCTTCTTTAGTAGGGCAGAGGTTCAAGCAGTCAATATCTTGACTATACTTTTTAATAAATACTTCATTATTTCTTTTATTTCAATTTATTTGATACTTTTTTCTATTCAATCAATCTAAAAAAATGAATAATACTTTTTCTATTCTCTCTATTCCACTTTATTTGTTTTATCTATTTATTTATTTTTGGTTCATTTTAGAAAGAATAATTTTTTTCTTCTAGCAACTTTTAAATTTCAATTTTTTCATATGACATGTTTGCAATCGTAAGATTAGAGTGTATTTTGTTTCATTATATATATTTTAATTTAAATTATAAATTCAAAAATCTTCTTTACTTTCTTAAGTCAAGCTCATACCAAGTCAACTACACTTTTTAATAACTATTTTTTTGCTTCTAATTTATGTGACTTTTTTCCTTTTAAATCAGTTATATATTGTTAGCTTAAAATTAAACCACAAACTTCAAAAAGTTTTTTTTACTTTTACTTTCTTAAACTCTATGTTAAGTCAATAAATCAGACAAACAAATTGAGATGAAAAAAGTATACTCCCTTCGTCTCGTTTTATGTGATACTCTTTGACTTGACATGATAATTAAGAAAAAAAGAAGATTTTTAAACTTGAGATCCAAAATCATTCTTAGATATTTGTGTGTCTAAGAATCATTTAATTAAGGGTAGAAAGAAATTTTTAAAGATAAATTGTTTCTAATTGAAGTAAGGTGACATTCTATTTGGGACGAACCAAAAAGAAAAAATGATGTCACACAAAATGAAGCAGAGGAAGTATTTTTTGTTTCAACAATCCAATTTCAAAATATAAGCAACTAACTTGCTACTTACGACACATCCTTCAAATTTCCTAGTCTAAAAAATTGCATATCATGAAAGTAGGCTAACAATAACACTGTGGATCTTGTTTATTATTTTGACGAACACCAAGCTTGGAAAATAAAAACTTATGAGCAACATGAAGTAAGCTTTATATCATGTGAAAAAAATATATTAAAGAAAAGTTATTCACTATTTTTATTGATTGATGAATCTTTATAAAGTTAAGTGTATTTGAAAGTTTGTAATCGCTAATTTACTTTAAAAAGAATATGTAGATATGCAATTTATCAATATTTAAAATATCTTATTTTTGAACAATAGTTTGTTCATTTAGTACAAGAGTATAAGAATTGAAATTTTTTATATAATTTTCACAATTTGTGGAGTTTTCATGTTATTAGAAGAAAAGAATACAACTTAAGAAGTCCAAATTATACGTCCAAACTTCAGTTTCAATTTCAAATCAAATTCAAGTGGGACCTTAATTGTGGAATGTGGAGAAGACTTGTTGGAGTCTTCTTGACTTGATTAGTACATACAATTTAAAAGGAAGGAAAATAAGTTCCGTAAAATCAACAAGTCTTAGGGTGTGTTTGGTATTTCGAAAAATATATTTTTTAATTTTTTCATGTTTGTTTAATTTAAATATTTCGAAAAATATTTTCCAAATCAACTCATTTTTCTCAAATATAAAGAAAATGGCTTCTTTTCAAAAACTAAGAAAAATATTTTGAAAACTCTTATCCAATTTCAAAATAATTTTTTTATCGCATCCCTACCACAATTCTCGTGCCCCACAATAAAATAAGATTAAAAATTTCGTTTTAAAAAAAGATTTCATATTTTAAAAATTTTATATTTTTCTCTCATTCCAATGTCGACCCACCCA
>JAABOM020119560.1:0-22760 GCA_011800125.2 Solanum clarkiae | reverse complement strand
CCCAAACTTTTCTATTTTTAATCCAATCAAGGACTTCCGACTCAAACTTAATTATTTATGCCAAATTCACTTGATACTCCAATCATACATCGGAAAAAAAAATTACCTGAGTTCAACTTACCCAACATTCACAATAATATTCCCAATTGGATAGTTATACTTAATTTAAGAAATATGGGGTCTAACATATCGTCCCTTTCTTTCCATCATCATCCTTCTAACTCTAGTATGATTCAATTCTACCCAGGATTTATAAGAACTCACATCTCACACTTAAGTGGTAGCATTAAACTCTTTAGAGACATAAGTTCCGCTCTCGTGGGTCACGTTGCAAGCAAGTTTTGGAAAGAGGTTCTGGGTACATGTAGAGCTAACTCAAATGCACGATTCATATAAGTAATAATGCACTCTTTCTAGTCAATCAACTCCGCACACTCGTCGCCTTCTGTCAAGCCTAGTGCAGTCTTTCTACCATTCTGATTACTTTATTGCAGGGGATCTCATCTGTACGAGTTCAAAAATTACTATCTTTATCACCTTGTGGACAAGGCATAATTGAAGGGTTCAGGGAAATGCATAAATTGTCGTAGATTTCTTAGGAATTAGCTCTATGGCACAATTAAGAATCTGAAAGAATGGAACTTTTCTTAAATGTCAATAGTCCCTCATTATAGAAGTGGGGCCCTCACAACAATAAATAAGTTCCTATAGACATGGATTCATAGACATACTAGGAAACTTGAACTCTGTGCTCTAATACAAAGTTTGTCACTCCTCGAGCCTACGCCCTGTACGTGGCCGACACTCAAAAGTCATTGCTAGTTCCCAAGAAAATCACATGGCTCAATTCACTTATATAATTAGCGAAAGATTTAATAAAAGAAAAGAAAGTACTCAAGTCGGCATGCAAATTCTCCTATAAAATAACTTTATATCTTATATTAAAATAACTCAATGTTTCAGTTAAAATTAAAAATAATAATTTTTCAAAATTGACTCTGAAAGTAAGACAAACTCTACTATCCTCTATCTAACTCAGTCTATGAAGCCTCTATCAACTCATAAGAAGGTGGGAAGACATGTTCCAGGCTACCTAAAGAGAATTAAAAAAAAAAAAGAATGAACGAAATTAAAAGAGTTCCTTCAAAAGTAAGGAGGTTTCACCACTGTCTTTGATTGAATCGATCTTCAATGAAGTGCTTCCTGAGGATCTCTAAAATATGTACCTGCATCGTGAAATGATACAGCACCGATAGCGTCAGACGTGGAATGTATGGTATCGAAGATGGAAAAGAGTATTAAAAATATGATACTCACTTTAAAATTGAACTTTGAGATAGCTTAATTGACAAAAGTATGTCATGCAAGTAAAACATATGTTTTTGAACTTGTTTAAAAGTGCAACTTAATATAAAGAAATACTAACTTTAATGCAGTAATGAACACAACTCATTATATAAGAATTATGATACTCAAATGCTTAGCTCTGCAAATAGCTCAACTCAATTAAATATGCAACTTAATAAAATGAAATACTTTAGTAAATAAATAATAAATCTTAGTGTGTAAAATAATAAACTTTACTTCTGAGAGAGTTTCTCTAACCGACAACCATCACTATGAGCTTCTTGATGATACAACGTCTTTTCCATGCTGCTGGAGCCATCCCATACTTTGTCGGGATAAGGAACGAAAACTAGGAGAGTAGATACATCTCAAAACTAGGTCATCTTAGCAGCGAGTGAGGAGTTGTACCTTAGTACAGTTCTATCCTACACTGGCTAATTAGTTTATGAGTTCAAGTCGTTATTACTCTCACTCATATCGGTACTGAATACTACTCCCAAAATTTTTAATTATATACTCATACTTAAAAGAATAATCTTTCTCAAAGTATTACTTTCTTCTCTTTTGAACTTAGTCCAAGTTAATATTCTCTTAACTTTACTCAAAACTATCTAAAATCGTAGGCTTCATGCATCACTATTCATAAAATACTTATACTAATACTTTTCTTGAGTTTAAAGCAATATATCAAGATTCATAGATTTTGTAGTGACTTTTGGGTTTAACTAGTTTGATAATTAAAAGTAGTATCTCAACTTAAGACCCCAATTTAGTAGAAGACTTTAGTAAATCTCATACTTTTCTTCAAAAACTTATTAAATCATGCATCATCTCATCAAAACATTTTCCAACTCTTTGTACTCAATAAAATACATATATAATATTAATTTAAATTACTATTTTGTCAACGTACAGAAAAGTCATCATCTTTACTAAAACATGTAAAACCTTTATTCAAAATACTTCTTTAATGCATGAAAAATCATAAATGTCAATATTAAAGAATGTATAGGAAAGTCAAGATCATCAACTTCCTTATGGTTCATGAGAAAGTATGAACGAACGAAAATTTCAACAATATAAGATATAATAATAATAATAATAATCTCAGTGCATAAGTATATCTAACTCAGTGGAAGAGGAATTAACTCATTTGGAATTCAAGAATTAGGGTAAAACTCTATTTGAACTCAATTATGGAGAGTAAACATATGGGGCGCGTGGATGAACTCAGTCCAACGCTATGGATAGTCTTACATACCTGAAAAATTAATATTACCATTGAAATTTGACGAGTACTAGTTTGCTTGGAGAAAAATCCTTGATCATGGTAGTTCTTTTAAAGTGAAAGAACTTGGAAGGACGTTGGTTGAAGGAAATCTCTTTGATTCTTGAGTTCTTGAATTAGAATCTTTAGAGTTTCTGATGAAGAACCCTATATTCTGGTAAAAGAAGAATCAAGAAATACTTTCTTGGGATTCTTAAATTTGTCTTCTTAAAACTCTAGGTTGTGATTTAAGTTTCTATTAAAGATTCATGAATAGATGAAGAAATTTTGGGTTGGTTAGATTAATATTCATGAAAAATAACTTACCTTGTGGATGAATCTTGAAGGCTAATCCTAACTTGATGACTTTCTTGATGATTCTTGAGAGTTTATGTTTTGGAGTGAAGAAGAGGTTTTTAATTCTTAAAAGTGACGTTTTATACATTTTAGGACCTTAAATAGACTCCCAAAGGTGTTATGATTAAAGTACCCTCAAAATATTAAAAAAAAACATCATAGCTTATCCAATAAGGGTCCGCGATGCGCTCCGGGCGCGGACCTTCAGACAGCTCTGCACTATTTCACTAAAATGGTCATAACTTTCTACTCGAACTTTGATTAAGGCTAAACTGGATGCGTTGGAAAGTTAATTTAATTATCTTCAATTTGATATATTATGGTTCAGGTAATTCATTATACTTTAGGAGATATTGTCATTTGAAGTTGACCCTTCTATGGACTCATACGAAAACTTGGTTGCTAGAAATTCTTTAGACTTGGCTTGATGTAAAAGATCCCTCATGACTCTAAATGACATATAATATACTTAAATACTTAGGAGTTCATCCTAGCATGTACATAAAACCTAAAAGTTGTTCGTCCATCTAATTTTTATAAAATGTTACATTTGGACTGCTACCTTATATCATCTCCAATTTTATTCTTACACTAAAAAATTGACTTTAAGATTTATAATCAATTAAGAATTATCAATTAAATTCCTATATCATATTAAGGATGGCTCAATCTTAGAAAAAAAATTGGGGTATTACAAAATCCGCCATGATGTCATATACTAATCAATAACATAGATTTATATAAAATAAAAGAAAATGAAAGGAGCCCGTGCCTACTTATATAATTTTTCTTTCATTTTCTTATATGTATTTATTATTGAGGATCTGTGCTCATCTTTTATATCTTCATAGACTATGGTACATTGTATATAGTGGTTATCGTGTTACTCTTTTTAATTGAGATTTAATTTTAAAAAATATCATGATTTTCTAATAACGTATCATTTTTTTAACCTTTATTTTGATGATTGTTCGAGCATATAATCATATCACTATTTTTTGGCTTTGGGGTCTGATGGAATAAAGCAAAATGACTCTTTAAATTGTCTGCACTTCTTTCAATTATGAAGTAGCAGTTAGTCAATGCAACTTTCGATGCTCATCATGGGTCATCCGAAAACAGTCGCGCTATGTTTTTAAACATAGGAGTCAGGCTGCGTACATCCGACCTCCCCTTTCCCCGCAATGGGCGGGAGCCTTTAAGGCACTGGGGTAATGTTGTTGTTGTATAATCATATCTGATGACTACGATAGAGGTGATTATCAAAAACCCATGGATTAACAAGTTTTGCTGAAAATGATGTAAATTTGTTTGAGCATTTAATTATATATTATGACTTGAGCATTTATTGTTAACATAGTTTTATCTAAAAAAATATATGTATATAGTAGTAATTATTGAGAGTTAAAGTGAATGGAAATTATCCACATTTGTGTATCAAATGTTTAGATTAATGAGTAGTAATTTTAATTTGCAAAAAGAGCTAAGAATATGTTATATTTACTTTGACAGACATTGATCCGTGGATTCGTCATGTGTAGTCAAGAAGTTGATCAAGAAATCACAAATCATTCAATCCGGCCTCCACAACCTGTAGAATAACACAGGTCTATAATACTGTTTAGGTGATTGCACCTTACATGTTTAAAAATAGTTAAGCTTAATTTAATATCACATTTTAAATTTTATTGTTTATTTAATTTTTTTAATTCATTATTTTTGTACTTTAATGCATTATAGGGCACTTAATCAGAAAACCACACTAGCACAAGCAAAAAGTCTTATAGATCTCAAAGAATAACAATGAACTATAACAAAGTAGTTCCAAAAGAACAAAGGAAGAGAACAACAATGAAGCTCGCATTGTCCAAAAGAAAAAAGGCTTCTCCATGAGTGTCTAAGTTAATTCTTCCAATCAGAAAGTTACAATTATATTATATAGGCTTAAATTAATTTTTGAATGAATTATTTGTTTTGTTTGTATTGGCGAATGATTATTTCTATTTCTAAACTTTTGACCATATTATTATGTGATTGTAAAAATCATGAGTGAGTTAAGAGTTTAAATTTATGAAATTTTAAATTATAACACTATTTGCTTATTTAATTATTTTGGATGGATAAATGATATATATTAAGTATTCCATAAAGGTATTATTTTTTCTTGAACTCACAAGTTCAAGTGCAAAACACTTCTTCATGGAATCATAATATTGTATAAAATTTTATTTTTATCATTAAATAGAGTTTCAACAAATACTTTTATATTTATAGTGTAGAAATTTTTATTTAGCCTTATTATTATAAGTAATGTGAAAAAGTTAATTACAATATTCTTAGCATCAAATTGCAAAAGCTGATATGTAACTAGTCTCCTTAAGAAAAAAAATTCTCTATAAATGCTTCTATACTAGTAAATTTTTTCACCATCATTTCAAAGTTTACGTAATGATGTTTGATTTCTACACATGCAATTTAACAGAATAAGAAATACCAAATTTTTAGACCTCAACTTCTAAAAGTTGTCGAAGAGAAAACTATATGCATACGTGAACATATATTAGCGAGATTTTAATTTGGAAATATAAAAGAAAGAAATACTCTTATTCAACCTACATATATAAAAAATTAGAATATTTAAGTTGGTTTATAATTAGAAACTACTTGTTATAGCTATGCTATATCATGTTATACCTCGCCTCCTCTCTCCGCCCACCCTCAGAATTTCAATTTGTATGATGGTTTGACTTGATCCATGTTTTAAGAAATAAAAAAAGTCTGGTAAAATTTGTGATCTAAAATAAGTCATACATATTTTGTGTGACTATAACTTATTTAATAATAGTATTTAAAAATTAAATTATTACTAAATATTGAAATATGTCATTCTTCTTAAAACTAAAAAAAAAGTAAAGTTTCCTGTTCCTTATTATTATCCTTTCATATTTAGAATGTATTATTTTCTTATTTTTCACATGATTTTATTATTTCTTGTCTAGGCTAACTTGACTTGGTGGGTTAACGCAACTACCATCACAACTAATATTTGGTTGTAACACATTGGGGCTATTATTAATTTTAGTTTCATGTACACATTAATGTCTTTTACACATGACCCAATTCTAGAGCTTAGACGTGACACGGCAAATGGAGAACCCAAAGGAACCCCAAAGAAGCCTCTTAGCATATCAATCACACATTCTTGGTTGCGGAAGCAAAATGCCAACAACAAGAGAATAAAGAGGAGAAAACTGGACTAAGGGAAGACTTGGATAATCATAAAATACTCAATAATCAAACTCAAAGAGTAGATACATCACTTATTCCAACAACACCTCTAAACATAGATTAGAGCGGGGGCTGAGACACTCTTCAGGCTTAGCCTCATAGTATCAAGTATTCAACATAAGGGAAATAACAAAAAGGCAAGAGTAACATAGATAGTGTCATCGGACTTGAGGACTCACCAAATCTCTAAAGCACCGAACTAGCCACGTGGAGGATTATTGAGAGGTGCTCCGGTTCCTACATGGTAACATCATGTAGGCATAGAGTATGCATTAATATATTTGGATGTACTAAGTATGTAGTATGCAATGCAATAAGGCATATACAACATAGTCAAAATTCATAATCATAAGTAATAGATAAGTATAATATCAATGTGACATGCATGATCAATGCTTTAGGTAAAATATGCTTGTAAATCATATATTGCAAATATAGATTACATGTGTATGAAGATACCATAATCATAGACCAAGCAAGCTATTACTCAGAATCCAAGGCATGCCACCCCCTTGGAAGGTGATTGAGGTACATACCCCTTAAAAAGGTAGCAGGTCATACCACCTCCCGACAAGGTGATTGATGTGCATATCCATCAACAAGGTAGTAGGGCATGCCCCCGACAAGGTGATTGAGGTGCATACACTTGAACAAGGTAGTAGAGCATTCCACCCCTCGATAAGGTGGTTGAGGTACATACCCCTCAACAGAGTAGTAGGGCATGCCATCCCTCGACAAGGTGGTTGAGGTTTGCCACCCCCTCAAAAAGGTGTAGTCAACTCACAACACTATAGTTGCTTTTCATAAATTCAATGTGTACATACAATCCCGTATTCATCCTAACATCACATGACTTGTATACCATGCAATATATCATCAATAACTCAAGAATCCTTGTCAAGATATTTTATCAAATATTTGGCGGGTTTGTAATGATAATTCAAAATCATACAATTCAAGAGTGAAGTAATATGAAAAAAATCAATGTAAATCAATCCATCAACATTTAGTAAAGCCCTCATATAGAATACCAGGAAATGCATCATGAAATCTCATAATAGACCATAGTTTTATAGCTCAAAACATGCATGGTCTCAATAGACAAAATTCATTAATAGTATAAGCTTGAAATAGATAGTCATGTCTAGTAAATCAACATTTCATAAAACGACAACATAATTTATACTCATAATCCATAATAGAAGATACCCATAGATAATACAACTTGAAAACATGCAATTTTTATAAAAGATGGAGATTGGGCTCCATGGGTGAAAGGACCCCTCAAACTTGGATTTTCTAGATGTAGTCTTGAAGGAGAGTAGAAGCTTGAATAGAATTCTTGATATTCGAAACTAAGCTTGAGACACTTGAATTTGGATGAACTATTTGGTTACGTGTGGGAGAGGGTTCGAGAGGGTCTTGAGGGATATAGAGTTGAAACAGTGGCTAAGTAGGTGTTTTTTACGCATAAGTGGGCATGGGGCCAAGACCCCAATGTTTTGGCCTAAACTGGAAAATCAAGGAAGTGCAAACACTACTCTAAGACGGGTCCGCGTCGCCGAGGTGTCACCAACCCACACTATTTTCGAAAAAATTTGCAAAAATTATTTTTTGCTACGGGTCTCCTAAAATCTGGGTTATACCCATCTCCCACTTAATTTTACCCCCTGGTCATGAATATGAAGTCATATTTTTGATATCATGCATGGATTTTGAGATATATGAAAATTACGATTGTGGGCATTTTCGAAGCACATTTTCAGGGCGTTTCAGTTATGTGCTTTTCGTTATTAGTCGCCATTTATATTCTCTTTCCTTTCCTTTTTTATCATATTTAGTTATTCTGCTTATGAGTTTTTGAGACGAGGGCTCCCAGAAAACAATCTCACTACTTCTATGAGGTAGTGGTAAGGTCTGTGTATATTCTACCCTCCTTAGACCCTACTTATGGGATTCCACTGGGTATGTTGTTGTTGTTCAAGAGATACTAAAGTTATAATTGAAATTTTAATATAGAAATTGAGAGAAACTATATAATATATGATTCATGATTCGTTTATAATAATCTTTTATTGTGAACTTCCTAATGGAACATTCCTCTCTTCATTGAAAGGTCAGATGTTTTGCATTTCTATCTATGAAGTATGCAAACTCAGCCTAACAATGTGTGAATCAAAACTAAGTGGTCAAACATTTTCAAATCATTGTTTGTGGTGCTTTAGGCGGTTGGGGTTATAGTTGTTAGCGCTTATTGTGAGAATATAATATTTAACATTTATTCCATAAATTGTGGCATAAAAATCAAATACAAATTTTATATTTGTAATTTTTTAAAGAAATTTGATCAAATTTTAACATTTTTAGACAAACTTTAATTATAATAATTGGATATATTTTTTACATAGATATCCAAATGTTCTATTGTATCATCACACTACAACGCCATAACTAGAAAGATTATAATTAGTTTGCCATATTTATCACATAGGCTTTTTTTTATTTGTTTAAATTAATTTTTAGATGAGATCCTCTTACATTTTCAATTTAAGACATTTAGTAATAATTATGCTTTATTGTATTTCATTATTAATTCAATTAAAACTATAATTGAAATATGAATGAAACTATTACAATCTTTATGGGACACATAACATTTATTTTAAAATCTGTGAAAATGTAACTCTTTTCTATTTTTCTTCATTCCGGACATTCTTGCGAAAGGTATGACTATTTTTCATTTACATATCCTCCTCATATTTACGAATTTTAAAAATAAAATCAATTATATACATGTATGTTTGTATACAAACACACAAATAGAGACATGTCTTTATAAATATTTTCTCTTAAAATCATTAAGATTAACAGGATGTTTGTAACTTTGATCAGGTGTAATGACGTCAAAGGTCAATTTTTGCATTTTTGATAAAATAACTAACACCTCACGATTCTACTCTTACGATATGGAAATTCATCTTCGCAAATACATAAGGTCAAACCTAGCAATGCCTTACTTATACTTTCATTTTAAGGATCATCAATATATGTGGGAAGTGTGCTGGAAGTGAAATTTGGGTCATGAGAGATTTCTAGTACTTAATCGAGTTCAAAGCCTTCCTACCACTTAAGTTTTTTACTTTGGAGTATGCAAGGATCAACTTTAAATGACCATAACTCGTAGTATACCAATAATTAGGTGGCTTCTGACCGACCAAATTAATGCTCTTTAATTTAGCTTTCCAATGCATCCAATTTTGCCTCAATTGGAATAAAATGTTATGACTGTTTTACTTTAAATTGCCACTGAAGAGTTGTAACGCCCCTAATACTTTCTACCTGATCTAGAGTGGATGTGCAGAGGTTGCTAAGAAAATGACTAAGAAAAAATGCAAAAAAAGATTCGCGAGAGACATTTACGACTCGTAGACCTGTTTACCACTTGTAGAATGGGTCTTATAAAATTCCATATGACTTGGTGAAAGTTTCTATGTTTGAGGCCCATATATACGAAATGCTATACGACCCGTAAAGCATGCTATAACTTGTAGATAAGATTTTGTGACATATTTTAGTAACTCAAGTTTTGGACCTCCTTATTTATGAGAGGAGCTAATGACCCGTAAAATGCTTTAAAACTCGTAGAGAGGATTTTTGTGGTAAATTCTAGTGAGTTAATTTCAGGGAACCTTTGGTTTACCAGAGTTTATCTATGACCTGTAGAACAATCTACGACTCATACACGGGGTCTTATGGACTCGGACGACAGTTTTAATGAGGGATATTTTTGTCCATACCTATTCCTACTCCATTAAACCCTTGGTCGTTTTAGTCCTGAATAAATCATTAGAACAGAACCCCAAGGGTATTATTCATCTTTCTTCATTCCAATGTTCTTGTGAGCACTGTAGGAGAAAAGAAAAAGCTGCTGGTTCCAATTAAAGGGTGAGGATCGATTGAAGTCTGATTATTTCTTCTATTCCCAGGTATGTAAAGCTTATCAAAGTGTGGAACTACTTCCATTCACATACCCATTCCTCTACTTGAGTCAATTTCTAAGAATATGCGTTGGGTTTTGTATGTTTGCCAATCAATTACCAATTGTTTTGTAATTCTTTTGAGTCCTAGTGATAATGTATGAAATGATTGCTTGCTTGCATGATTATTGATATGAGATTTACATATGTTTTCACACTTTATGGCATGAACCCTAAACTTTATGATTTTATGAAATTCTAAGCATGATACAAAGTTTAGTTTGAGTTCGACTACCTGAGCTGAGAAATTTGAGTATGATTGAGTATGAGCAGCATGTTACATTTAGTCATACAAGTCTATATATGACCATTTTATTTGCACCATATGATGAGTCAAATAGAGTGAGTCTAATTAACCATTTAAATTTGAGTCAAGTTTGATTGTCTGCATTGATTGACTGAGCTGATGAGAAACTGTGTTGAGATAAGATAACCTAAATGAGGTTAAGTTTTGAGTTTATTGATCGATCATTGAGGATTGAGTTGATTGATTGGGTTGATTGATTAGTTCAATATGGTTTAGTCTTGGAAGGAGTATTGAGCACCAAGCGAGGACCGAGTAAATATCTACTTTAACCTATAGAACTATGTCGCCAGCGTAGGATTGTCATACAACTAATTCCGATGACTTTTATCCCATAAGTGGAATTTATTATGGATCAATGAGAGAATTAATCGACCTTTTGCTTGGCATGTTTAGAGAGATCTTGGCAATGACGTCACCTTTGTTGTGCATCACCAAACTAAAGATGTTGGGATTGGATGTCGGTTAAGTGAAACTTGTGAGCAATATTGATTGAGCATGATATTTTATACTGAGTTTATTTTTATTGAGTACATTTTGGAAAGCATGATTTACTTCAAATTTACATGTACTGAGCTGAGAATGAGTTACTAAGTCGAGATGAGTGAGTTAAGCCTTACTTTCTTGACCTATTTGACGTATCAATATATTCTATGTACTGGTGCCCATTTTGGCCTATATCTTTTAATGATGCAGATACAGGTAATAGAGGACTTCAACCTGCGCATCATTGAGGTTCAGATTAGTGCACTTCAACAACTAGTGAGCCCTCTTTGCTTTCCGGAGGAGCTCCTTATCTTATGAGTTAATTTAGTATATTCTTTCTTTCTTTGATTTAAGGTGTTCATGACCTTTCATGATACCATCTAGAATGTTGAGCAGAGGCTTCATAGACCATGAGTAGAGAGTATTGAGTATTGGTGTATCTAAACTATTTCATTTGATACTATGATACAACTGAGTTATAAATTTTATTTTGTTTCTTGCATGAAGGTCTTTATATTCAAAAAGTTCTTTCTTCCACTATTGAGTTGATGTGACATTGAGGCCAAGTTGTTCGCTTGGGGAATCAGTAGTGGTTCTTCAATTGTCGGCCACGCCAAGGGTGCCGTCCTGGGACATGACAAACTTGGTATTAGAGCACAGAGTTCAAGAGTCCTTAGGAATCTATGAAGTCGTGTCTAGTAGTGTCTTGTTAATGGGTGTGTTGTTCAACATACTTGATAAGCGGGAGACTATAGGACATTACTTGTATTTTGAGTTCGAGTGATAGAATCTAACTCTATGAAAGTACCTGTCTAATTCAGGCTTAACGCGCTTGTAGACCATTCCTTCCAGATGCATCGCAACCTTGAAAAATGTTTTAGCTAGCAATGTTGAGAAGCTTACTTCAGAGGTTCCTCCTGAGATGGAAACGAGGGGTCGAGGTCGATCAACCAGAACTACTTGTGTTCCTATGACACCTACTACTCCACCTTTTACTACTACAGAGGAGCTATCACCATGCTCACACAGTTGATAGCTACCCAGAGCGGGAACCAGGGCTTACAGACTCCTAGTTCTAGCTCCCATGAGCCAATGGTTGCCACTGTACTAAGAGATTTTCTAAGGATGAACCCACCTGTCTTCATGGGATCAAAGGTTGAGGACGACCCTCAAAACTTCATCAAAGATATGTGGAAGTTGCTGGAAACTATGTGTGCAACTGACACTAAGGGAGTTGAGCTTGTTGCCTATCAGCTCAAGGATGTTATTAATACTTGGTACAATCAGTTAGAAGAGAGTCGAGGTGATGGTGCTGAGCCCGCTGCTAGTACCTTCCTCGATCACTTCTTCCCTCAAGAGATGTGTGTGGCAAATGTCGAGGAGTTTGTGAATCTGGAACAAAAGTGGCTGACCGTTAAAGAATATAGCCTGAAATTCATCCAACTATCCAGGTATGCCTAGAGATGGTCAAGGATATGAGAGAAAATATGAGGAAATTTGTATCTGAGTTATGTAGACAGGTGAAGAGGTAGTGCAATGCGACATTGTTGTTCCTAGGTATAGATATCTTTAGGATAATGGTTTATGCCTAGTAGACTGAGGAAGATAAGAAGAAGAATAAAGAGGTGCATCTGAGTAAGAAGGCTAGATCAACAGGGCCTGAGCCTAGTCAGATCAAGTAGGGTAAGGGAGATAGGTCCTATTTCCAAAAGAGATCCTTGATGTACTGTCAAAATACAACACATTTGATGCCTGAAACAAGGGATTTTTTTTGAATTATTAAAGTGACTTTTTATTGTTTTGATGTGTTTTTGTGTTAATTTTGCAGAAAAGTTAGGTTGGCCTGGTTTTGAAGAAAAGTTGCGGATTTTGCTGAAGAATAAGCCATACGAGACCACTTATAAGTTGTAGCTCAAGCTACGAGTCGTAGAGTGTATCGTAGCAAGAAATAGAGACAAGAGAATAAGAAATCTACGAAGTGAATGTCACTCCTACGAACACATCCTACGAGTCGTAAGTCACACTACGATAGTATAGGTGAACTCTTGGCAAGGATTACAGAGCCAAAATGATGGACCAAAAATTGAAGACCAAAACTACAAGATGAATAAACGAGTTGTGGCCCAAGCAACGACTTGTACTAGTTGAGCCCAAGATGCCAAGAACTTGATACGATACCCTAATTTTGACTTGTAGGTCACCTCACGAGTCGTATCAGCGAGGCGAACCAGCTGCAAGCTGTCTTTTCTGCATAATATTTAGTGTTTATTTGTAAACACTATAAATAGTTTAAGTTAGGTTTTCATTTGATATAAGACTTCTTGAAGACTTAGAAAATTGCTCTTGAATATTCACTCAAGAATAATTTAGGGTTTCACCTTAGTTTATTATATTCTCTTGGAAAACCCATTTTGGGGATTGCAAATCTTATGCTACACACTTTGGATATCTATCAAGCTTGTGGGTTTGCAACTTGCAATGTCTTTACTTTCATTGCGTGGGTAAAACTCTCAACTATGTCTATTATTTGCATTTCTGTGTGTTTTGCCTTAGCCATGAATAGCTAAGCACCCCCAACATGGGATTGTGGGAACCATGGGTAGTTGACTTGAGATGACCTAGGTTTCTTGCATATCTGTGATTGGGGTTTTGCATGTATTATCTATTTATTTTCATTATTTTTGTTGTTTAGTGGTGGATAACACCAAACTCTGCCTACTACCACGGTCTCGAATAAGGTAGTAACGAATACGAAAAGGGAATTAGATGAAAAAATTTGATTGATGTGTTCTCATCTAATCAACCAATCCTTACCAAGGGGAGGTTGACTAGGACAATAGGTAAAGGTTAATTGGCACGCCATAGTTGCCGACCAAGCATCATGGTGAAATTCAACCTTCACCTTCATAAAAGGACTAGAAGAACCTAAGTTACCATCCTACATGCAAATCACCTATTGTAGTCATGTTATCTAGGGTAATCGAGTCGACGAACAATGGGGAACACAATTCCCAAGTTGTCTCCAAAATTGAGTGTTTCCTCGTATTATAGTTAGTGTTTGTTTTATTTTGTTTTTGAATCACGAACCCCTTATCCCATTTAGAGATGTTTGTTATTGATGCTTGAAATGATTAGTTGTGAAGTCTTGTAGTCAAGCCTTATATTCCCTGTAGATTCAACCCTAACCTTAGGTTAGGTTAATTGCTGACAAGGACTACTTTCTTATTGGAGCATGAAGATCAGATGTCATAAAAAATTATGGAGCCATTGTCGAGGAATACAACTAGATTTTGATTTTATTTCACTATTAGTTAGTTCTAGTGTTGATTTCTAGACTCTCGTGTACTTAACTTTTGTTATTTTTTTGTTGTTTATTTTTGTTGATTGATTTTATTTTGCAGGGTGTACTAGGTTGTATGCCAACATAAGGATCCAAGGCAATCCCTTAGCTCCACTCAATTTGGATTTCTATCGAGTGCCAAGAAGAATGGCTCAAGTGAATGAGGATATCGAGGTTGAGGAGGATATGAATATGAATAAGGATATGTGAAGAGAGAAGAATCCACAACAGAGGGGTAACAGGCCAAAGCTCAGGGACTTCAATGAAAACACTTATGGATATAACAAATATTGATTGGACCCTATGGCTATGGACGTTAATGGTGCTATACTACTGCCTCCTTTACAGGCAGATACTAAGTTCACACTGTCGAGTGGATTTCTCCAAATGCTCCAAAATCGCAAACTATTCACAGGGCTACCTTCGGAGGATCCCCACTATCATATTCAAAAGGCGGTGTTTGTGTGCAAGAGTGTCATGGGGATACAAAACCTCTCTCTTTATGTTGTTGGTTTAAGAATGTTTCCACTATCATTGACTGGCAATGCAACTGTTTGGTTGTTCGAGCTTCATCTGGGCACTATCACAAGTTGGCTGAACTTCAGAGAGTATTCCTTGAAAGATATTTCCCAAGATCTAAGAATTTGAAGCGCAAGGACCAAATCAATAACTTTGAGCAATTTTCGGGTGACTCTATTACCATACCATGGTAGAGTTTTACTAAACGCTTGAGGAAGGTGCCTGATCACAAGATTGTTTATGATGCCTTGGTTGAGATTTTCTATCAAGCGCTTGATGAGAATAGTCAAGCTTACGCCGTCACAATCATGGGAGGTATGTTCCTAGACCAACCTTTTGCATTGATAGCCACAAGGATGGAGTAAGTGGTAAAAACAAATAGAGCATAGGGTCAATGAGAGCGAGGTGTGATGAAACCTTCTTTGCGGCTAACACCAATAATGAGCAAACAAAGGTAAATGAAGAGATCATAGAGCAATTTGATTAACTTTGCACAATATGGACTTAGTTTTAAAGAAAAATCAAGCAAGTGTCAAGGCAGTCACTCAGAAACCTCTGAAAGCTCCTACCCATGATGATCCATTCTTTGATGAGGATGCATATTTTGTAACCAAGCAAGCGGTGGGTTTCCAGAACAACCCCTAAAGGTCCAATTTGTACTATTAGAGGCAAGGTTTCGGGAATCAAGGTCGGAATTTCAATCATGATGGGATGTATAGAGATAATGGGGTGGATACTATGAGAGAGAGTGTGTGTCAAATGCAGAGTGGGGAAGAAGAGAGGGCTACAAGAATGATCATTATGTGAAGAAATGTTTGATAAGTTGTTGAAGCGAGCCAAATACCAAGATGAGACTTTAAAGGGAATGAAAGTGGACATTTCAAGTATTAACCAAAAAATAGAGTTCACTTGATGGCGATTAAGAAACATGAACAACAATTTGGGTAACTTTCTTCACAATTAAAACAACGCCAAAAGGGCACCTACCAATCAATACTGTTCAAAACCAAAAGAATGAAGGGAATTCCATGGCGGTGATGACTAGGAGTGGAAAGAGCACTGTAGATCCCCTATGCCAGTAATTGTAGATGAAGTTGATAAGAAGGGTCTTGGTGGTGAAGTCGTGGTTGAGGGAGAAGATCCAAAGGTTGTTGGGATGCAACAAGAAGAGGCAAGGTAGAACTAAAAACCAAAATCAGTTCCCAAACCTCTTCCTCCTTTCCCTCAAAGGTTTAAGAAAATGAAGAGGAGGGTAAATTAAAACACTTCCTCTCAATGTTGAAGCAATACTCCATCAACATTCCCCTTCTAGAAGCTTTGGAGAAAATGCCCGAGTATGCAAAGTATATGAAGGATTTGTTCACCGAGAAATGCATTTTGAACCAAGAGATCTTGAAAGGACTCCAGCAATATAGAGCAATTATGACCAAATGACTTGTTCAAAAGCGAGAAGACCCCGATGCATTCACCAGCCCTTGTACCATTAGTGATATTTTTGTAAGAGCATTGTGTGACTTAGGAGCAAGCATCAATCTAATGGCTCTTACGGTATTCAAAAAGCTTTGCCTTGGTACTCCTGCCCCGACAAGAATGAGGTTGCTTACGGCAGATCGAACCATTAAAAAGACAAAGGGAATCCTTCTGGATGTGCTTGTTAAAGTTCATAAGTTGATCTTTTCAGTGGATTTTGTGACCCTCGACTGCAAAGTTATTTTTGAGGCACCCATCATCTTTGGGAGACCATTTCTAGCTACTAGGAAGCCCTAGTTGATATGGATTAGGCTCAACTGCGGTGTAGGCTTAATGATGCAAAGGTTGTGTTCGATATTTGCCAATCCATGAAACTCCCGAATGAGTGCAAGAGTGAGGTGCAGACCCTTGATGATAGTTGATGAAGGATGATAATACAGTCAAGCCATGACGTCAAACAAGGCACTTATTGGGAAGCAACCCAAGTATTGTTGATAATTGTTGGCTTGTTTTAAGTGTTTTTAGTTGTTAAGATTCTTAGGTTGAAGGTGTGATTGTGTTTTTAGTTGAAAGACTTTGATGCAGTTGTAATATTTTGAATTTTTTGGGTTTAAGACTTGGTTTGAAGGTGAAATATTGAAGAACTGAAGACCTGGAAAAATGGCACTTGGAATAGCCTCTACGATCAGGCCTACGAGTCATAGTCCTCACTACGACTTATAGTCATGCCTCGTAGAGGGAAACAGTGAGTACCAAGTTTTCACTATGAGCTAATTTTATGACTCGTAGGGTCCCCTACGAGTTGTAAGTGGGGTTGATAGTGCCTAGGTACAATCCCTGAAATTTTTGCAAGTGCTGAATCTACTTTGAGATTGGTACCTACGAGTTGTAGGAGACCCTATGACTCATAGTTGAGGTCTCATAGCGCTGATCTGTAGTAAGAAAAATTTGACCCCCAAAATTCATTTTCCAAATCCCAAAGATGATGGAAAACCCTCCTTTATCATCCACATCACTTTTCCGATCAAAATCCCAGCTGCCTACGTCATATTCCGGCAAACATTCCGACAAGGGCATGATTTTCTAGGGTTCCAGTTTGCTTTTCCATAAACAGTAGATTGGTTTACTTCTTCTTCGATTTGGTAAGTTTCTTGGTTGATCTTAATGCACTATGGTGGTGAGTTTTTCTATAGATGAATGTGTATGTGTTTAACTATAAATTTTCAAGCACATTTTATGATATTTTGATATAAACTTAAAACCTAGGGTTGGTGTGCTTTGAAGGATGTTGTGATGAATTGAACCTTATTTGAAATATTTTAGTAGGTGCTTGTGATTGTGTAAATGCTTAATTCCTTAAGTGTAGTGCTATTTGTGTCTAAGCATTGATCGAATTATTTTTTGAAATGGAATTTTGTTAGTAAGGGTGTATTCCATAGGTGTTAATTTGGTCGTCTAGATTGAATTGGTCTGAATGGACTAGATAGAATTTCCTGTTGATATCTAGTGTGAGATTGGAAAGTATTTTGTTTTTGGTGTGTTTGACATACTATTAAAGTGAATTCGATTCTTAGAGATGATTGTTGTTCTGAATTTCTAATGTTATTGAGGGATTGCTTATGTGCCAAGTGCTTGTTATTGTTATCGTGTGCTAAGTATGTTGAATTGTGTGTTTGGATTGTGCTTTACCTAGGAAAATGTTAGGCACTACTGATGCCTTCTGCCGTCAGCTACGATGCATTCCTACCACTTGTAAGTCCCTATACGAGTCATACTGGTCCCTCATAGCAAGCATCAGTCATCTGCGATTTCTTCATGTTTCTCATACGAGACTCACATACGACTCATAGTGCCTATTACAACTCATAGTAAGGGTCTCGTAAGCTTATCTAAGTTCTGAAAAATGTTTCTAAAAATGGGCACGAGCCCAGACTAGGACTCATAGGTCCCCCTACGAGTCATAACTGTGCCTTGTATCTGAGATCATAAAGCATTTCTATTTGATTTGTGGTTCTATGAGGAGAGTGTACAACTTGTATGTCACCCTACGAGTCGTAACAACACTCGTATTGGAAGACCTGCAGTTGCATCAGTGACTATATCTTGTTGATTTTTTTTTTGCTCTTTATTCTTTGTTATGTCAATTATTAATTTAAAAACTCTTAGTACTTACATGGGTCAATGGTTTGTTTGCGGATATAATGCCTCCAAAGGACAAATGGGCAATTAAATTTAGGTGGAGGTTGGTTGATGAGTCCTCTGAGATTGAGCGCTCTGAAGGCTCGGTGGAGGTGAACAGGGTCCGAATAGACCCCTTGGCAAATGTGCCCTAGACCCGAGCTCGTGCAGCTCTGGAACCTATGGAAGTAAGTAGTGTTTCCCGGTCTGAAGATATGGTACAACAGATTGAGAGAAATAGCTTAGGGAATAGCTCGCCACAGATGACTCCCACACATTCCGGCTCCGAGCAGAGTCCGAGAGAACCTCACACTCTCAGCAGGAGGAAGCCCAATCTCAGCCCCCGACTGATCCTAGATGGTGCATTGTGGGCATAAAGGAAATATACGACCAGGGGGTGAAGCCTGAGGGGCAAGGAAAATTGGTATGCAAATTTTATGAGGAGTCGAGATTGAATGCCGAAGGCTTAGATAAAGTACTCAGATTGGACGCTAGGTTGGATAACCACAGACTATGGTGGACCACATAGTAGCTGGGAGGATATTCCCTTATGTAGTTCATAATTTCTAGACATCGTATCTTGCTACATCCTGGCAGGTGTTATCGAAGAATAAGAAATCAATAGAGCAGCCGAGGCTACGGGTGGTGATAGTCCGAGGGAGAAAATTTGATATTTCAGAGGAGAAGATCCGACGAGTGTAATCTAGGCCCACCTATAGAGTGTCTCAGTCTACCACAGAGTATGATGGCCATATTGATAAAATAAGGAGAGCGGTGACTGGGAAGATCACTGGTGCTAGGACAGAGATGCTATAGTGGATAGCCAGCCAAATCTGCGAGGCGGGTGTCGAGATGACGTTGGTCACAAACCATGCCGATACTATAGTAAGAGCCCACCTCTCATTGTGGGCAAGTTTTGGTAGTCCATTATCTATTGGCACATCAGGCTAATCTTCAGGGATAATTTGATCACCCTAAAGAGAGCCGTATTGTTGGCCAGCATGCTAGTTGGCTATGCTATAGATTGGGCCCAGATCATTTCGGAGGAGATTCATGAGGCTGTAGCTCGGACGAACACCTGACTACCATTTTTAATTTTGATCCATAGACTATGTTGTGGAATAGGTATTCTAATCGACCCTCACGTGGACCGTCTTGTAGAGGCCACACGCACTCTGGATCCCAACCTGATAAAGGCTAATGAGAACTCAGTGGCCTTACCATGAGCAGCTCCTCCAGCTATCCCAGAGACATTCTTGATAGAGCCTCAGTTTCTAGGTTAATCTCCTGTACTACCGCCTCTACTCAAGCTACTGCGGAGCTTACACCAGCAATGAGATTGAGTCTACAACATTTTCCAGCACTCCAGCACCAGCAACATCTCCCAGTTGTTGCATTTCAAGATTTAATATGCAGGGTGGCTGTAGCAGAAGGGAGGCTATGTTAGTTGTCAGCACGAGTCTAGCCATTGATTTATTAAACTATTTGAGACTCCGAGGAGAGAATGAAGATATTAACTCGAGACTTAGTTTATAAGATAGTCTAAATGATGGATACCTTGATTGATGCATTTGAGACTAGATTCCACAAGAGGCTTGAGGGAGTTAGGACTTTCGACGCAAGAATGGTTACTGAGGAGTTGGTCATGTTTAAGGCTGACTTATTACACATGTTGACCTCCCCTGTTCCAGCCCTAGAGGTAGATCTGGTAGGTGATAAGGCCTTTGATTGGATCACTGACCGTCCAGACACCCGTGGGAAGAGGCCCCTTGAGAGAAATGATCCAGAGCAGACCCCAAAGAGGCCTAGACCTGAGGAGGAGCCCATACCAGAGGAGGTAATGCAGGAGTCATTACTGCTGGCCATTCAGAGAGATAGAGAGGAGCACATCCAAATGGAGAGGGTACCTCAGGAGTAGCTATAGCCCGGGCAGTCGAGCAGGAGATATTGCCCTAGGATCCCGTAGATCAGCATGATACAAGAACTTGTGAACCATGATGTTTAACCCCTTTTGACCCCAACTCTTATTTTGCTTTACGGATATTTTGTCCTTGTGTTAGACAACATTGTTTTTCTGTTGGTTTTTAGATGTTTTTGTTAGATAATATTCTTATGTTGGGTTTTGGGTATTATTTTTGTTAGGTAGTTTTTAATGTCTTTATATCTATTTTATGTTTTCATTTTCTCATCTTAAGTTTATGTATTTACTTTGAGGACAAAGTATCATGTTTTGGTGGGATGGAAGAAGTTATGGATCAAGGTGAAGTCTGAATAGCCTCAAGTCCATAACTTCCCCTATTTTTGATCCCAAGGTTTTCTTGCTGTATTTATTTTTCTTATGGATGTTTAATTTTCAGTTGAATTGGAATATTTTAAGAAGTCTAGATAATTTGAATGCATATTAATGTTATCTATTCGCATATATATAATTCTTAACTGTTCTTTAAGTTTTGGTAAAAATTAGGTACCCTAAAAAATATTTGGATTGTGGTTGTTGATCTATTAATACATTTTGAGTATCTGGCAATGTTTGTAATGATACTGTGAAGGTAAACTGAGGCTAGAAGCCTGACCTGGGAGTCTATACTTTATTACGTGTGCAATTCCATGTGTGTTGTGAGCTTATTTTGATGCATTCATGTATCGTATATGGACTCCGAACTTGCCTTAGTACTTTAAGACTGATTTAGTGAATTGGTTGATCGGGAAGTGATCTTAGGTTATTGTTCTGATAGTAAGCCCACTTTTTCCTAAATTACCTACCAAATGAATTAGTGAATCCCTTGTTCCAAATGTTTGAGCTTCTCATGTACTCATTCTTTCTTGACACCTTGCTAACCTTACCTCGTTTGATTAAATACCTTGATATTGGCCCTGATCTATCCTTGAACATGTGAACCTTGATTAAGGTTAAAAGCATAAGTTGAGGGTTGCTGCGTTTGTTGCCCTGGTTTGAGGTATAGATATTGTGTACATTACCTTAACTTAAAAACCTAATGGCCCTTATTGTGGTAAAGTAACAAAAATGAGGTATTTAGTAGGGGTGAAAAGAAAGAAAGTATATAATCATGAGCTGGGTGAATCAAAAGAAAAGAAAGAGTTCTTTGAGTTGAAAAGATTAGCAAAAATGAGTTCAAAATTGAGGCACAGCTGAAAAGTGAAAGAAAAAGCCTGGAAAAGCTTGAAATGGGGGAATAAGGGAGTAGTTAGTGAAATTAGATGGGTTGAGAAGGTAAAAGTGTTGGTAATCATGGTTCAAGGATAGCTTTCAGTCACTAATTGCCTAAAATGTCATACCAAAGCCCCCTGAACCTTTGTTAAAAGCTCTTAAATCCTAAAGTGATCCAAATCCACTCTATCACCAAGCCAAAGGATAAGTATAGGGGCAAGCTTACGGTGTTAGTCCTTGTGTAGGAATTTCAATTGTGAGAGTGAGAATGTTTCCTCAGTCTCTGAATTTTGAATATTTTTGAGTGAGTATAAGGGACATCTTTTTAGTGAGGGCATTTGCACCGCTTGAGTAGCATATGCTTAAACCAGTGATTATGGATAGGCTCCTTAGCTCATCATAGTTGGATTGCTAGGTATGTCATTGTGTTCTTGTTTTTCTTAACAACTTTGAAATCCTGTTTTGAAAATGATAGTGGGGTACCTAAATCAAAGGAGTTGATGTATATGCCATTAGCATAGTTGCTATGTATTTCTCTTTGTCTGCATCGATTGGGTCATTGTTTGAGTACAAGCAATAATTCTAAGTTGAGGGTGTTGATGTTCTGTCAAGATATAACACATTTGTGCCTGAAACAATGGATTTGGTGAGTTCTTAAAGTGACTTTTTATGGTTTTGATGTGTTTTTGTATTGATCATGTAGAAAATTTAGGTTGGCATGATTTTGAAGAAAAGTTGCAGATTTTGTTGATGCATTGGCCACACGAGATCACCTATGAGTCGTAGCTCAAGTTACAAGTCGTAGAGTGTGTCATAGCAAGAAGCAGAAACCAAAAATAAAAAATCTTCCAAGTGAAGGTGGCTCATATGAATACATCCAATGAGTCATAAGACACACTACGACTCGTATTGGTGGACTCGTGGCAAGAATCAATGAGCCAAAATGTTGGACCAAAAACTGAATACCAAGACAACGAGACGTACATACGAGATAACCC